>JAVKPL010011183.1:0-11579 GCA_032173675.1 Gastrolobium villosum
AAAAGGGGAGAAGAGAAACGGTCAAAAGTTATATTATTTTAAGGGAAAATTTTGTGTCATTTCAAAGAATGTAAAGTTGTGTCACTTTAAGTGAGAGAAAGATAGATAAAGGGGAGAGAGTGAACCAAAAAAAATAAAAATGTGAGTCTCACCTCTTTGTGAGAGTGAAAAAATATAAATTGTGTCATTTAAAAGGATAAATACTTTTCCATTATTTAAAGGGAAAAACTATTCTTATGCTACGTGAGATAAGTTTTCCCTCCTACATATCCTTTGATAAGTGTGCTATCTTTTTTTTTTTATGATGGAGTCCATAAGTTTATTTCAATGACATAAGATAATTATCTCTTTTAACATGAGTTTAATAAAACTTTTATTTTAAATGAGAAAATTCTGGTTAAGTTAATTATTTAAAAATATACATCTATTCTTGGTGGGAACAGGTCCTGATTTATATGTAAAAAAATCATTATTTATGTTTGGTATACACCCAGACTTGGTGTTTTGAGAAAAATAAATAAATAAAAAGGCAGTTGACGAGTCTTCAGTACTGTGGATTAAAAAATAAATTGGAATGTATAAAAAAAATAAAAAAAATTGGAATGGATGTTAGAAAACGAAAAAAATAAGTGAGGTTAGGTAAATGGGAATCTGTTTCGTCATTCCGCAGCTGGGGTGACGTTGCATAATGACAGCATCTATACTACGACACTGTTCTTCAATTAAAAAGAAAAAAAGACCAGACTTGGAGAAGTTCCATTTTAGTCTTTCACCCAAATCAATAGAAAAATATTATTAATAAAGCTTGCCTGTCTTTGAAAGCTATTCTAAAAAAGTATACTTATATGCAAATTATGTTCTCAAAGCGCCAACCTCGAGAGTTTAAGTGATTAAATAAATCTGTGTGTGCAGTTGTATGTATATAGTTATTTATTTATTTATAAACTATAATATTTGTCACTTTTGGCATTGGAAGGAGCAAAGTTAGTTAGTGTGATCTGAGAGCAAAAAAAAATTTGGTGGGATTGAACTGAGAGAAGGAGAAAAAAAGATTAAGGAAAGAGAAGTGAGAAGGGAGAAAAGAAAAAAATTAATTCAGGTGCTAATTTTTGAGGGGAAGAATCATGGTGGTCGTGGATCATATTAAAAAATTCTCACGGGAAGAGTGTTAATATTATGTTTGTATGGTTATGTTTATTTATTTATTTTTAAAATTGTTTGGTAAAATAGTTAATAAAGTAAGTATTTTTTGTATTTTAAAAAAAAATTAAAAGTCAAAACACAAAATAAAAATAATTCAGATATGTTCTCTAAATTTGATTCTAAAAATTTAAAAGTAATTATAATTTTTAGAACATTTTTTACAAAATAAACCTTATTAAATATTTTTTTTATTCTGAAAATCAAAAACTCGAGTTAAAAAATAGAATTCAAACATGTTCAATATTGTTGTGTGTTTTGATGAGAGATAACCCTATTATAGTATCTGTTAGTATTAAGCTATAGTAACTTGAGAACTAAGAGAGATCCTTCAAGTTTTGGTCACATGTTAGTTTATTTATTCTATTAGTTTGTCAATTAGAGAATTAGTTTATTTGTTGAGTTAGTTTTCGTATCTTTCAGGTGCAGTTCATGTATATAAGAGCAGTAGCTTAGCCTTTGTGTATTTGAATCATTTTTTTAGTAACTAAATCAATGAATTCTCAATACGTTTTCCCTGATTCAATGCGATTTGATATGGTATCGGAGCTCAAAAGAGAGCTTTGGTATCGTACCTTTGTCTTCATCTGTGTTTTTTCTTTTATGGAAGTTTTATTTTATTCTTCAATAGCAAACAAGGTTTCTCTTCCTGACCATTTGTCGAACCTTTTGGATCCTCTCTACCTCCATCCAAGCAAGAGTCCTTCACTCGTCCTCGCGAGTCCGCTTATTGATTGAAAGAATTATTATACGTGGTTATATGCGATGAAGATGACATTGCGCTCTAAGAAAAGTTGTGTTTTGTTGATGGAACTTTCACTATTCCAGGAGAAAACAAGCTAACTTTTCAAGCATGGGATCGATGTAACACTATGGTGTTATCGTGGATACATCATTCAATTCAGTTGTCCATTGCTAAGTCAATTCTTTGGGTTGAAAAGGCTCATGAAGTTTGGAAGGATCTTATAATGAAAATTTCCCAATCGATCAGACATCTTCAGGATAGCCGATTTACAATATGATATTCATTGCATCCATCAAGGAGATTCACCAGTAAGCGATTTCTTCACTGAACTTAAATCACTTTGGATGGATTAGAAAATCTCCATTCATTGTCAAACTGTGTTTGTGGAGCTTCTGACAAAGTAAAGAAATCTGGGGAGCAAGATCAAGTGATAAGGTTTTTAAAAGGACTTAATGACCAATTTTCACGCGTAAGCTCTCAAATAATGTTGATCGAGCCTTTACCGAACATGAATAAGGCTTTTTCATTGGTCACTCAACAATAACGTTAGATGAATGTTGAAACATTTGGAGAAATCATGGTGGGGTCAAAGACATATGTAGCTGAGCAACGACAAATTCGTGCAACTTCATTTGGCAGAGGAAGAAGTGCATGTGGAGAATCTTTCCTTGCTTATTAAATCTCAAGGAGAATCTTTCATAATGTTGTTGATTGATATCGATGACATAGTGCCTTCTAAGAATAAAAAAATCAGAAATAGATTTGTTGAAGAAGTTCTTGATGCTGAGTTCAAAATTAAGGACCTTGGGAATTTGCATTATTTTATGGGGTTGCAGATAATAGGATCATATGATTGGTTGGTAATTAACCAATGCAAGTACACCATAGAATTGATAGCAGATGGTGGAATGTTAGGAGCTAAACCTTGCTCCACACCTTTGGAACCGAGTTTTAAGTTGAAACATGAGAAAGAAAGCCTTTTGAAGACTCAGCCAGCTATCGTAGACTTGTATGAAGGCTATTACATTCAATAATGATGCGTCCTGACATCTCCCATGTTGTGCAGTAGCTGAGTCAATATGTAGAAAGTCTCACTGATTTACACATGAAGGCTACATTACATGTTCTTCGATAGTTGAAGGTTGTCCCTGGAAATGGTTTGCTTTATTCAGCAAATAATAATTTGGAACCCAATGGGTTTGCATATTCGAATTGGGAAACTTGCCCAGATACCAAGCGTTCAATTATTGGATTTTGTGTGTTCTTAGGAACCTCCTTGGTAACTTGGAGATTAAAGAAACAAAGGATTGTATCGAGGTGAGTATAGAGCTCTAGCTGTGCTTGTTTGCAAAATGCAGTGGGTTCGTTACTTACTTCAAGACTCAGCGTGGAATTATTCAAAGTTATCCTAGTGTATTGTGACCTTCGTTCAGCCATTTATTTGGCTCACAAGATTGCATAATTTCCCTATGACTATTCCTAGATCACAAGGATTATGATGAATTTGTCAAGTCGGGGTTCATGCAGTAACATCCCTTTTGTTATACAATTCTCCAAAATCATTCTAAAAGGAGTGAACTCATAGAAAACATTAAACATAGACAATTTCATGCAATTATAAAAAGGAAAAATTGCAGAGACAATTTAATCCATAAAAATAAAAATTCAATTGGGTTCTATCTATTCCTAACTACATAAAAATCTAGCCTAATATATCGAAATCAAAGATAAGAGAAAGTAAAGAAAATACCCCAAACTCCATTGGTGTGATGGCTAGAAGAATCCTAAAAACTCCAAGCTTGTTCTTGAATTCAACCCACTCCCGATGCTCCAAAGCATGAAAGACACGCTTCTTTCTACATAGTAGGATTCGCTCTTCTCAATTATCAAAAACTCCCTTTAATGGTCCTGAAATTCCTTTTTATATAAGTGAAATCCATGCCCTGGGTTAAAACAATTAATTGAGATGTGCATTACAACATTGATTAGAGCGTTTTAACCTACGTGATTACAAGATCTGATAGAGGAGAGCATTTTAACGCTTTCCAGCACGTTGTAATGCGCTCATCAAAGGGAATTCTCTTTGTGATAGCGCGTTGTAATGCTCTGGAGCGCGTTAAAATGCACTCTTCCCTAAACTTTCGTCAAGATCTCCATGTGATTTACGTGTTGTAACGCGCTCTATGGTGTTTTAACGCTCTCCTTCACTATTTACTTTGCTTCTTGGATGCATTCTCGGACTTCTTTGATCTTTTATTTCCCACTCCAAGTCCTCTACCTCATCCTTGTATCAATTTAAGTCAATTTTCCTTCAAAACACACAAGAACGAGTTATGTTAGATTAAAATTCAACTATCATGGTTTTTCACTATAAAACCTAAGTATTCATGTCTTTGACTATTTTTTTTGGTGAAAATGTCTTTGACTATGTTATTCATGTAATATTTAGCTCTAAAATATCATAAACTAAAGGTTTATCACGTGTCATCTTTCAGTTTGATTTCTTGGACTGTAATGATACTTGGGTATGCGCAAAGGACATTAACCATTGTGCCACCTTTTGAATAAAAAATATTGGAATGTCGTGGGGGTAAGAAATTCTTCCAAAATGCCACGGCACCAGACTCGCTACAACTGCAAGCAAGTTTGGTTATGCCACATGGCACATTTGTTGAGGTCACCAAACTCGCTACTTTTTTTTTTGGGTTTCCCAAGGTATTCTCCAGCCGACAGCCGAAAACCAATCATTTCGAGGCGAAAGATCACCTTAAGTGGGTAAACCTCTCCCAACAAAATTTTTTTCATACACACGGCCAGGGATCAAAACATTTAAACTCGCTACTCGAATGGTCAAATCGGTCAGTCTGATTTCTGCTTTTCAGTGACTCATAGAGGAGAGAGACAAACTCACTGCAGGGTGCAGAGAGTAAAGTCTCAACAATGACTTTTTGCCTTTATTTTAAAGATCAGGTACTTTTAAATTCATAACTCTCGTAGTCCTTTCATTTTTGTTAATTACTCAAAACTCGTCCATGTCAAATCTAATGTACTTGTTGGGCTATGCAGCGAGTGCGTCACTATTGAGACTTTACTCGCTGCACCATGCGGCGAGTTTGTCTCTCTCCTTCATGAAGGCCCTTCTACGAGCTTATGATAGTTGGGGGTTGGTGCAAAACGGGTTCGTAGAACCTGATACAACGGAAGGATATTCAGCAAATCAACTCAAGCAATTGAGTGTGTTGAGATCAAAGGATGCAGCGGCACTATTTATGATGTTTCAAGCCGTTGAAGGAAGCGGTGGTCTTGAAAAAATTGGAGATGCGACGACGGCAAAGGAAGCCTGGGATACATTGGAGACAACTTACAAAGGTGCGGACCGTGTAAAGCAGGTCCGACTTCAAACTCTAAGAGGAGAGTTGGAGGGGATGAAGATGAAGGAAACCGAAGGAGTGTCGGACTTCATCATCCGGGTTCAAACCGTGGTGAACCAGTTGAAACGAAATGGAGAGGTGCTGACTGACTCCAGAATCGTTGAAAAAATTCTAAGGTCATTGACAGACGATTTCGAAAACGTGGTATGTGCAATTGAAGAGTCTAAGGACTTAGCTACGCTTTCTGTTGAAGAGCTAGCAGGTTCCCTTGAGGCACATGAACAACGCAAGAAAAAGAAGAAAGAAGAGACACTGGAGCAAGCACTTCAGTCAAAAGCAAATATCAAGGATGAAAAGGCACTCTACTCTCAGAATGTCCGAGGTAGAGGTCGTGGTCGTGGACGTGGACGTGGACGTGGAAATGGCCGAGAAGGTCGTGGCCGAGGTCAGGAAGTGAAACACGAAGAAAGAGCCGAGACGAGTCAGCAAAATTGGAGAGGTAGAGGACGTGGTCGAGGTGGAAGAGGCCAATGGACAAACCAATCAAACGTTGAATGTTACAAATGTGGAAAGTATGGACATTATTCAAGAGATTGCAACTCGGACAAGTGTTATAACTGTGGCCGAGTTGGCCATTTCGCTAAGGACTGCCGAGATGAAAGAAGAATTGATGAGGCTTCAAACTTCACTGCAGAAGGAGAAATGAAAGATGGAGTTCTGATGTTAGCTCATGGTGAAACTAGCTCGAAGGTTGAGTCGGAGTGGTACCTGGATACTGGTGCCAGTAATCACATGTGTGGTTACAAACATTTGTTCAAAGAATTGAGAACGGTGGAAGCTGGACATGTCTCCTTTGGAGACGCGTCCAAAATTGATGTAAAAGGCCGAGGTACAATCTGTTTCTTGCAAAGAGATGGACGAATTGGTACAATTCGGGACGTATATTACGTGCCTGAGCTCAAAAGCAATATTCTGAGCATTGGACAATTGATGGAGAAAGGCTACTCGGTTCTAATGACTGACCGAGTTCTGTTGTTGAAAGACAAACAAGGGCGTCTGATAGCCCGAGTTCAGATGGAGAAAAATAGAATGTACAAGCTGAGTCTGAGGAGTATGGAGGTCGGCTGTTTGCAAGCCGAGGTAGAAGATAAAATGTCATTGTGGCATCGACGGTTTGGACACCTTCATTATGGTGGTCTGACCGAGATGATGAAGAAAAATATGGTGGTGGGACTGCCAAAGCTTAACTCTGAAGGAAATTTTTGTGAAGACTGCGTATTGGGAAAACATGCGAGGAGCCCATTCCAAAGGATGGCGAGATACCGAGCTAGGCAGCCTCTGGAATTAATTCATACCGACCTGTGTGGACCAATTACACCAGGGTCATTCAGTGGCAAGAAGTATTTTGTCACGTTTATTGATGATTTTAGTCGAAAGACTTGGGTGTATTTTTTGAAGGAAAAATCCGAGGTGCTAGAGGCATTTAGGAACTTTAAAGTGCTGATAGAAAATGGTACTGGGAGGTACATCAAGTCGGTCCGTTCAGACCGAGGTGGGGAGTACGTGTCAACAGCTTTCAAGAAATACTGTGAAGAACATGGGATAAGGCGGTTCCTGACCGCACCGTACTCGCCCCAGCAGAATGGAGTAGCTGAAAGAAAGAACCGGACTATCCTGGATATGGTCCGATCTATGTTAAAAACAAAAAACATGCCAAAAGAGTTCTGGGGAGAAGCTGTACAATGTGCAGTGTATGTGCAGAACAGATGTGCACATTCAAATTTGAATGACAAGACTCCACAAGAAGCATGGAGCGGATTGAAGCCCTCAGTGGGTCATTTTAGAATCTTTGGGAGTGTTGCTTATGCACACATACCAGATCAGTTGAGGACAAAACTAGATGATAAAAGTAAGAAATTTGTGTTTATTGGGTATGATGAGAAGACGAAGGGATACAAGTTGTTGGATCCCGTTAGTAAAAAGGTGCTGGTTAGCCGAGATGTAAAAGTGAATGAAGAAGATGCTTGGGACTGGAACAGTCTATCAGGGGACAATGTGGAACCCGGAAATAGAGCAATTGAGGTCAAACAACCTTCGACCCATATCCCTGCAAATCCTGAAGTTTCTGATGGTGAAGAAGAGTTGAGACAACCAAGGATGAGGAGTCTACAAGATCTGTATGATTCCACCAGTGAAGCACACCTGGTATGTTTGTTAGCAGACTCTGAGGAAGTGAGTTTTGAAGAAGCAATTCGAAATGTGAAGTGGCAATCAGCCATGGAAGAGGAAATTAAAGCAATAGAAAAGAACAAGACGTGGGAGTTAGCCGAGCTACCCAACGGAAGTCGGCCCATTGGTGTGAAATGGGTGTATAAAAGGAAAATGAATGCTAAGGGGGAGATCGAAAGATATAAAGCCCGGCTAGTGGCGAAAGGGTATAGACAGAAGGCCGGCATTGACTATGACGAGGTGTTCGCACCCGTAGCAAGAATGGAGACTATCAGGCTGTTAATTTCTCAAGCAGCCCAGTTCGGATGGCCGATCTATCAGATGGATGTGAAGTCGGCATTCTTAAATGGAGTACTCGAAGAGGAGGTGTATCTGGAACAACCTCCGGGATTCATGAAAGCAGGACAAGAGAGAAAAGTGTTGAGACTGAAGAAAGCTCTGTATGGGTTGAAGCAGGCCCCAAGAGCCTGGAACACAAGAATTGACAATTACTTCAAGAAAGATGGATTTGAACAATGTCCGTATGAACATGCACTCTATGTGAAGAAAAAGGGAAGTAAAATTCTACTTGTTGCTCTATATGTTGATGATCTGATTTTCTTGGGTAATGATGAAGAGATGATTCAAGATTTCAAGAATAAAATGACGAAGGAGTTCGAGATGACGGACCTTGGTCTAATGAAATATTTTCTTGGTTTGGAGGTCAGACAAGACAAATCTGGGATTTTCGTTTCTCAGGAAGCCTATGCAAAAGGAATTTTAGAGAAGTTTAAAATGAGTAATTGCAACCCGGTTTCAACTCCTATGGAACCCGGCATTAAACTTTCAAGATATGATGGAGGTGAAAAGGTAGATCCGAGTGTTTATCGAAGTTTAGTTGGAAGTCTGAGATACTTGACATGTACGAGACCGGATCTGTGTCTGAGTGTTGGAATAATAAGCCGATTTATGGAAGAGCCGAGCTATACTCATTGGAAGGCGGCAAAGAGAATTTTAAGATATGTTCATGGAACAATCTCACAAGGACTTCATTACTCGAAGTCGGACAAGTACAAACTGACAGGATATTCGGATAGTGATTGGTGCGGAGATGTGGATGACAGGAAGAGCACGGCTGGCTATGTATTTTTCATGGGAAACACGGCATTCACGTGGGTGTCAAAGAAGGAACCTATTGTGACTTTATCTACATGCGAAGCCGAGTACGTTGCTGCTTCCTGGTGCGTTTGTCATGCAATTTGGCTGAGAAATTTATTGAGCAAGTTGGAGCAAGAGCAAGTCGGTTCAACTGAAATCCGAGTTGACAATAAATCCGCGATCGAGTTAGCAAAGAACCCGGTCAACCATGAAAGAAGTAAACATATTGATGTGAGGTTCCATTTCATCCGAGATCAAGTCAAAGAAGGAAAGGTGGAGCTCACTCATGTTGCAAGCCGAGATCAAGTTGGAGATATTTTCACAAAGCCCCTGCCGACGTTGTTGTTTGAAAATTGCAAGAAGAAGATGGGAATGAAAGACGGTAGAGATATTAAAGTTTAAGGGGGAGTTTTGTTGGTTTAAACTTTATTCAATTAAAGAAAAATAGAAAAAGAAGTGTCGTTTGGTGAAGGGGTGTGTCCATAGGAATTTGTTAGTGGACATTAATGGTTTTAGAGTTTCTATGAAGTAGTCTTTATTATGCTTAGTTTTCCTAAGTTAGTTATTAATTTCTGTTAACGCTTTTAAATAGCACCATGTAAACCATTGAAAAGTGGCTTGGCATACACAGATAATAGAAAGAGGTATATTCAGAGACTCGTTTTTGTGTGTTAGAGTGTTTGAGAGAAACACCATTAGAGGACCTGTGAATCACATCAACCAAGAGCATACAAAGTGTACAAATTACAAAGAATCAAGCATGAAATTAAACCGTAACCCTAAAAGCCCCAATTTACAAATTTAACTGAAAAAGCCTAGCTACTTAAGAATACGACAACAAGTATTTAAATCAACACAATCACAATGTTAAAGAACCACAAATACTCTTGTGAACAACCCACTCCAATGCTTAACAAGTCTTGATTCCACGACCAACAGCTATGGTTCACTCAAGAAACTCCAAGAACACCACTAGTGTAAAATCTTCTTGCTGCAAATGCAAAAGACCAACATAAACAAGTAGCTATCATCACTATTAGAGAACACACATGGTTAGAATAAACTCAAATCTGGTTTTCTGAGAAAACCCTATTACAAGGAACTATGGTAACAAGAGAGCAGAGAGAGAAAGAGTGAATGAAAGCATGAAAATCAAAAACGAGTAAAAAAAGACTCATACACAAGGGTTATACACCCACAGCTGCCAAACGATTCATTTTGATTAAAAACAAGAACGACACTTATTAATCAAATAAAATGTTATTTTATGAAATATAAACAGAAATGACAGCAAGTATCACAAGAAGAAATCAGACTAACTGATTTGACCACAAAACTTGCTACAATTAGTAGTGAGTTTGTTAACCTCAGCAAATGTGCCCCGTGACATAACCAAACTTATTGGCAGTTGTAACGAGTTTGGTGTCGTGTCATTTTGACAAAATTTGTTACCTTGATTGCATTTTGGTATTTCTTATTCAAAAAGATGGCACAATGATCAATATCACGCAAAGTGGCAAAAGCTAGAAGCTTTTCAATTGTTTTGTCAAGCTTTTCACTATGATTAATATGAAATTCAATGAACTCGAGGGTTGTTACACAAAATATTTTCTTTCAAAGGTAAAAATTGTTTGCCTCCATTTATATTTTAGAAGTTTTTTTCTTCGGGGTACATATTTTAAAAGATTTACATTGAAGGATCTCCTACCTCCTTTTCACTGGTTTTAAAATTTTCTTTCAAGTCCAGTGGTAGTGTGGTACAAAGTTTTTTTAATTGGTTAATTTTGAGAACAATTTTTATGCAAATCATTTAGCTTGCACTTCAGTTTATTCTTCTCCTCTATAAGTTTAAAATTTCATTTGAATTAATATTTTTCCCTTAAATAAGAAGGAATTTACTGCTTTTTTACACCACTCGTACATGATGGGTAGGGGGAATTTATATAGATGCGAAGTTTTTTTTGGGTACAAGATTTGGATTTATAAAAGACTTAGTAAAGTGTTTGGTAATTTCCATCAAATATGAACAATGTTAAAACTGGCATTTAAGCTCTAGCCTTTTATCTTTTATCTTCTAATACTTTTTTTTTCTTTCTTATGAATATACTAAAAATCATTGGTATGAAACATTACAAATGTTCTGATTATGTCCCGAGCTTGAAATTGTATCATAATCTTTCATCTTCTCATGTTTACAGCTAGTAAGCACACTTCGCATTGATGTGAATTATAGCGGTTTTTATTCCCCCTAGAACTGGCGTGCATAAAAGCGTACCCACCTTCCCAGTTCCCCCTGTCTCCTTTATTTTCATTTCTAGTCCTTATGAAGACTGTCTAAAGAAAAATTAATAAAATAGTACTTGTACTTTAAAAAATGAGCAAAACCAATAATTTTGATGCAGTTATTGAGTATTTCTTTTGCTGTCTCCTTTTTTTTTTTTTTTTTTTGAAAATTTTGCTTTTTACTCTCTTGCAAGTCTGTTCAAGCATCGTATTGGATAAAGAAAGTGCTATTTGTTTGCTATATTTAGATGTTTTTATTCATTAGAAATAAAGTTTAAGCCCATCAGACAAAACTTGTAGTGGGTTGATGAGATGCCCTTTTGAGTGGATTCCTTTTTCTACCTTTTTTCGTTAACTTTGGACAGCCTTCCATGCCCATATTCATGCGAAGTGTTATACCTATAATACAAAAAAAAAAAAAGTGCTATACCTACAAGGAAACAAAAAAGTGTTATACCTATATAGTCATCAACCTGCAAGTCATTACCTATGTTTCACTTTACCTCCGAGTTGTTCCTAATATTATTAGGGTTTGAAAAAAATTTGTCATGCAAAAAAAATATTACTATGTATTATAGGTATTATATAACTATAATAATATTACAAGCTATTTT
>JAVKPL010011184.1:0-116516 GCA_032173675.1 Gastrolobium villosum
GAGGTAACTCTTTTAATTCAACCTTTGGTGTTATAGAGATTGTTTCTTCTTCTTCTTTTTCCAGTACCTCAAAGACAGTTCCTTGCCTTTCTTGTGGAGCTTTTTCATCTAAATCATCGAATTCTCCTTCATTTTCTAGATCACCAATGTTTACTTCCTTGACTGCTTCTTCAATCACATCAAGTTTGAAACAGTCATTATAATAAAGGACGAGTTCTTCATGGCTTTGAACACGTTGATTGTAACTGTTCATCATTCGTACGTAGCTCGAGCTTCCCTTGCTCAACATCAATCATAGCTCTAGCTGTAGCTAAAAATGGCCTTCCAAGTAAAAGAGGTATTTCACTCTCTCTTCCATATCCAACACAATGCAGTATGCAGGGAAGATGAATCTGTCAACTTTGACAAGTACATCCTCAATGACTCCGTTAGGTCTTCTCAACGAACGGTCTGCCAGTTGTAAGGAAACCTTTGTTGGCTTAAGTTCAGAAATTCCCAAAGCTTTGCATAATGAAAGCGGCATCAAGTTTATGCTTACCAGAAGATCACAAGATCACATAATGATAAATCTTTCATAAACTTAGCATAATTTGGCATGTTAGCAAGAGCTTCAGCAAATGGAATATTAATATGCAGTTTTTTAAAAATATCTAAAAACCTGGCATAATGTTGTTTCTGCACTTGCTGCTTAAGCTTCATGGGATAAGGTACTTCCTTAAAGCGAGAAAAATCATTTGTTGGTTTTGGAGTCTCAACAGCTTTCTCCTTTTCCTTCTTCTTGTCTTGCTTTGCAGGTTCTTCATGCTCTTTGATAGATGGTTCTTCTTCTTTTTCTACCTCCTTCAATGGTTCATCTACCTTTTTTGGCTGAACCATTTTAGGCTTTTCTTGAGGAGTGATCACAATTCCACTTCTAGTCACAATGGAATTACAATCCTCCTTGGGATTTGCAATTGTATCTCCAGGAAACTGCCCCGGAGTTCTTTCAGCTAACTGCCTGGACAGCTGTCCTATTTGAGTCTCCAGATTCCGAATGGAGGCGTCTTGATTTTTGTGATAGGCCCTGGTTTCCTTCATGAAAGCACTTGTACTTTCCATGTGATCATTTGTAGTCTTAGAAAGCTGTAGCATAGCTTTCTCTAAATCAGATGGCTCTTTCTGTGGGAGAGGAGGAGGTTGTAGGAAGTTATTGGATTTATAATCCAAACCTCCCCCTTGATTTCTTCTTTGGAAATTGTTTCCTTGACCATTATTCTGATTCCTTTGATATCCCTGGGTGTTTTGTGGTGGCCTTGGATCATACCACACTCCATTAACTTGGAATGCATCAGCTCCCATAAGTGTGGGACACTCATTGGATTCATGGTCCTCCGTACAATACTCACAAGTAATTGAATTAACTTGAGTTGTGGATAATCGCATTTTGTCCAACTTAGCATTCATATTTGCTAATTGTTGTGAAATCACCTTCTGTTCAGCTAAGGTAGCATCTTGATTTCCAAGTTGTAGAATTCCCTTTTTTACTTGAGTTGATTGAGTGGACTGGACTTCTGTTGAGGCATTTTCATTTCGTGCCATGTGGTCAATCAACTCTAGAGTTTCTGCTGCAGTCTTTCTTCCTATGGTTCCTCCAGCTGCACCATTGACAATCATTCTTGTGTCTGGTGTCATCCCATTGTAGAAAACTCTGACCTTCTTCTCATTTGGAAAGTCATATTGGGGGCACTTCCTAATCAATTCTTGGAATCTTGTCCACGCTGCGCAAAGGGTCTCTCCCGGTTGTTGAATAAAATTGGTGATTTCATTCACCAACTTGTTGTATTTTTCCCGAGAGAAATGTTCAGCAAAGAACTTGGCTGCCAACTCATCCCATGTTCTTATGCTATTAGGGGGTTGTCGGTCCAACCACCTAAGAGTCTTCCCTATTAATGCAAAGGAAACAATCGGAGTCGGATTGCATCATCAGATACCCCATTATGTTTAGTGGTGTCACAGATTCTTAGAAATCTGTCCATGAAGTCATGAGGATCTTCATAATCTTCACCACCAAAAGGAGTTTTTTCCACCAGGTTGATAAGAGAAGGGTTGATATCAAAATTGTTGGCTTGAATGAGGCCGGACAACACTAGAATTCGGCCTTGTAAACATAGGAGCCAAAATTGACTCCATCAACTCTGGTGCAGGAGGCTGATTGTTGGGACCTCCTCCATCATTATTATGGTTTGCCATATCTTTTGTGGATTGATCAGGTTCACTTATCGGGTCTTCCCAAATTATCTGCTTGGCAACTTTTCTTAATTTCCTTTCGGCTCTTGTGATTTCTGGATCAAACACAAGATCTTCAGGAGCAAGTCTACCTCGCATAAACTTAAAGAAGATGATCAGTAATACCTGTAAAAATGCAGGTTAAGATAGAACAAACCCTAAAATGACAATTAAATAAAAACAATATTCAAGCTCAAAGATCAACGGTTATTTATAATATTGGAATTTACAATCCCCGGCAACGGCGCCAAAAACTTGTTGCGAACTCGGCAAGTATACCGATCGTTCCAAGTAATAAAAGTGATAAGTAAGTATCGTCTCCACAGGGATTGTAGACCAAGTACTATAATAACCAGTCCCCTTAAGTTGAATGGATCAAAAGAGGGTAGCAATAGTTGTTGGTTTAAAAACAAAAAGTAAATTAAAAAGTAAATTGCGTATTTTAGGGTTTTCTTAAGAAAGAGATGAAGAGAGATTGAATTATAAGAGTTGTGAAAAACAATTGTGAAAAGATTGCAGTAAGAGTACGAACACCTGTCTGATCCCCACCTTGTAATCTGAATGTAAATTTACATATGAATTACCCTTTGATCAAACGATTCACCATCTTTTATTTAATCGGTTAAACCCTAATTCCTTAGAGATCTTAACCTTATTAACCTTATTAGAACCCTAATTCCTTAGAGATTCCTTTTCAGGTTAATCATGCAATTCGGTGAATCTTTCACGTTTGCAATTCATGTAGCCTATCCCTAGTGCTTACATGAACAGCTATTTTCCTCCTGTTCGGGAATTAGGATCCCAATATTCCTATTGTGAATCCTAACCCTAGTGATCTATTAGAATGATCAGATCTAAAAGAACAATGAGATGAAGAGCGAAGGAAAATAGATGCAGAAAGATAAACATATATAAATCAGATCCAAACTACAAGGGGTTCACATTCAGGGTTGTGACCCTTACCACAATACTAAGATCTAGCCAACCATATTCATGGCTGATCTCAAATAAAATCCAACAAGAAAGTAAATTACAAGAATGATCGAAGAAAGAACGAAGAACAGCCTCTTCTTCTTCACAATGACGGCCTCCTCTAGGTCAAGAACCAGTGTCCCTTTTTTCAGAATTGCACCCTTCTATTTATAAGACCAATTTTTCCTCTTATTCCAATTTTTCCCTTTGACAGTACAGCTGTGGTTTTCATAACTGACGCTATGAGCGTCAATTCCACGCTATAAGCGTGGATGCCTTTGTCTTCCCACGCTTGCAGCCACGCTTGAGCGTGGAGTCTTCCCACGCTTCAATCTCACGCTGTGAGCGTGGATGCCTCTGTCCCACGCTTGCAGCGTCCTCACGCTGTGAGCAGTCTTCCCACGCTTGCAATCACGCTCACGCTGTGAGCGTGGATCTTACCTTTGGCCAATCCTCATTTTCCTTCCAGATTTGTTTGTTTTTCCTGAAAATGAGCATAAAATCAGTTAAACACTCTTGAATGTGGAATTTAAGGATTACAATAAGAACTATTGCATTTTAGATGAGGAATAGTTCATTATTCTTCTCTTTTTCACAAAGTTCGTGTTGATAGCATGACAACCATTGCAAATGATCTAATGCAAGACAATGAACATCTTAAGAAAAGTTAAAAATGCTTTTATGAACTGTCTTGTTGGATCCTATGATGATGTGAGTCCCCCTTTCACTGTATCATGTGCTAAATGTGTGGAATTAACTAATAAAGTGGACATGTTAAAGACAATGGTAGAAAGATTGACCAGTGGGAGAGACAACTTGAACGTCTTCCTTGTTAGACAAAAGGTTGACTCAACTAAACATGGACTTGATTTTCAAAAACCTCCCTTTGCTCAACCAAGAAAGACAAATTGTAATCCCCATAGGTTTATGTCTAAACTATCATTTAAAAAGTGTACATATTTTCACCAAAAAAAAATGTACATATTATTGTATGAGCGGTTATCTTGTGTAGCAATGCAATATCAAAAGACATTGCCTTAAAGGAACTATTCTCAAGTGGGTTCCTAAGAGGATTATATATGTGGAACACATTGCCTCAACATCCTATGCACCTCAACCTAGGAGCATATATCATGTTCCTACTCCTAAGAAAACTTAGTGAACTTGTTTATATCATGTGCCATGGATTGTTTATTGTTATATTTTTCTACACATGATATCTAGTTACTAAATGAAATAAAAGGACTATTTTGAACTATTTTTTGATGCACATGCTTAATATAAATGTTGTACTTGATTGTACTATGCTCCTGTACATATATATATATATATATATATATATATATATATATATATATATATGAGATTGGATCATTTGACACTATGTTAAACATTTTAATTTGACACCCTATCTAAATCGTTGATTTTCATAAATCTGACGACAATAATTTATTGAGAATTAACTAGTTTGACTCTGGTGTCAAATAATCTCACTCGTATATATATATATATATATATATATATATATATATATATATATATATATATATATATATAGAGAGAGAGAGGTAGGATCCTTTGACACCATTGTCAAATTTGAAACCTCATCTGAGAGCCATTAGATCAAAAAAGATCAATGACTCTCAGATGAGGTGTCTATATATATATATATATATATAATTTAAATTTGACACTAGTGCCAAAGGATCCTACCTCATATATATATATATATATATATATATATATATATATATATATATAGGGACATGATCGTTTTACACCGGTGTAAGTTACACTCTCAATCTTATCCGTTCATTCCGTTTATATCTAACGGATCATATTTTTTAATAATATAAACCATTGAATACAAGTGGATCAATAGTAAAGATTGAGTGTAAGATTTCTAACTCTTACACCGGTGTAAGACTAATAAGTCTTACATCAAATCTTAACCATTGATTTTCTGTATCTAATGATTAAGATTTATTAGGTTTTATTCATTAATTAATTTGTAATTCCCAATAAATCTCAACCGTTAGATGCACGAAAATCAACGGTTAAGATTTGGTATAAGATTTATTATTCTTACATCCCATATATATATATATATATATATATATATATATATATATATATATATATATATATATGGATCACTATAAACTTTCATTGAGACTTATACATAATGACTTTGCCCTAAACTATCGTATAAAAAAATTATTGTATTTATGACAAGTAAGTAGAACTAATGTTAGTCCATGTCTAAACCAACTTAATTACTAAGTAATTCCTTTTTTCCTTATTGTCGAATTTCAATTCTTTTAAATATTTATTAGATAAAATTTAATTGATTCTTGGCTTCTTGCTGAACACTTTTATTTTAAATAAACAAATATTTACTATTTATAAAATCTATATATACTTTACTTGGAAGTTGAGTTTGTAAATTAGTATATATTAATAATTTTATCTGATGTCGCAAAGAGTCATCAATGACATCAAAACTCATCATATATTTAAAACGAAATTATTTAATAAATTGAATATATAATTTATGAATAGTCATATATATATAATTTTATTTTATTTATTTTCTTCTTTTTTTAAAAAAATTCTTCTATCAACTTCAATTTTTTGAACTTGTGAGAAAGGATATTAATCATACAATGAAGGTGTATATCTTTTCTGACCAATTAAAAAAGGTGATGGTTGAGATATATAAAACAAGGAAAAAGTGAATGTAAGTTTGGCAATATTCAAGATAATCTGTAATTATATGTTATTTTATGACAATCCGAATAATCTTCAATGCTTTGAATGTGATTCGCAGCCTAACATAGCATCATGCTGGAGTACAATTCCAATAAAACATATATAGCATTTATTTGTAAAATAATAAAATAAAACATAACATTTATATTTACTAAGTTCTTACAAATTACATTATGTCTTATCAGTAAGACATTCTTGAATGAACTTTTACTGATAAGACATAATATAATTTATATAATTTGTAAATTTGTAAAAAAAAATAAAAAATCGTCAATATAACTCTTATCTTAACAAATAGTCCAGATCGTTTAAAATCTGTGACCTATAATTGAAGTATAAATCACATTACCTACCATGGAAACAGGCTTACACTCTCAAGTCTCAACTATCAATCTTGATAGTTATTCCACTTAAGGGGAAATTTTTAATATGTTCCCGTCCCTTCATGGTCCTTCCATTCACGAAGTGACACGTGTATTTTTTTTTTTCTTTTTCTCTCTCTTTCTCTCTCCTCAATTTCTCTTTCACTTTCTCTCCTTCATCCCACCCAATCCTATATGCACGGGTGCACTAAATTTAATCTCCACTTAAGGACTCTAATTCTTTAATGATCGATATTGATTGCAACTATTATTATTATAAACCTTTTTCTGGTGAAAAAAAAAATAAAGGAATTTATTACTATGATGTTGCATAAAATATAATCTATCTCTTTCACACACAAATTCAAATTCAAGATGGATCTCACTTTAGTTTTTCTCTTCTTCCCTAAAAATGGACCCCACCTGCATCAATGAATGTGTAGGAGATAATACTTATCTTCTACGACATAAGAAAACTATTACCAAAAAATAAAACCTTTTATATCATGATATGGATCTGGTTACTAAGATAAAATCAAGCCCGTTTTCGTAGTTTTTTCTTTTGTTTTATACTTTAGCGAGACACAGATTTAATTTCGATTTGGCTGAATGGCGAACAGTGAAACATAAAATACAATGGTAGCAGTTGACTCTCTCTTTGTCTATTCTAAAACAGCTCCTACCAGCCATTATTTATTCTCTTGTACCTATCTGAATTTTCGTTCATATTTTATGTCATAAACTAATGCATAAACTCTTAGAGGCTGATGCAAATCTCAACCATTTCAACACGCGTTTTGAAGGGCCCTTATCATTGAACATTTTTTCCTCACACTTGCTATAGCTTCCGTGTCCCCTGCACATTTTCTGAGTCTTCAACATTCCATTTGAAAAAAAAGACTTTGTGTTCACCACCATGGGACAAGAAACCAGAAGGCTCTCAGATGAGTACGATGTTTCAGACATCCTAGGAAGAGGTGGATTCTCTGTTGTGAGAAAAGGGACCAAAAAATCAAGCAGTGAGAAAACCCATGTAGCAATCAAAACACTGAGGAGGTTAGGTTCCTCAAATCCTTCTGGATTAGCAAGAACAAAGGGTAGTGAGAATACCACAGCATCTGTCATGGGGTTCCCCACATGGAGACAAGTTTCAGTTTCAGATGCCTTGCTCACCAATGAGATTCTAGTCATGAGAAGGATAGTTGAAAATGTTTCACCACATCCAAATGTGATTGACCTCTATGATGTGTATGAGGACTCAAATGGGGTTCATCTTGTGCTGGAGCTATGTTCTGGTGGGGAATTATTTGATAGAATTGTGGCACAAGATAGGTACTCAGAAACTGAAGCTGCTGGAGTGGTTCACCAGATTGCAGCAGGATTAGAAGCTATTCACAGAGCTAACATTGTCCATAGAGACTTGAAGCCTGAGAATTGCTTATTCTTAGACATCAGGAAGGAGTCTCCTCTTAAGATCATGGACTTTGGGTTGAGTTCTGTTGAAGAATTTACTGACCCTGTTGTTGGTTTGTTTGGATCTATTGATTATGTTTCACCAGAGGCTCTTTCTCAAGGAAAGATAACTACTAAGAGTGACATGTGGTCTTTGGGAGTAATCCTATATATCTTACTCTCTGGGTATGTTATTTTTCTTTCACATGTTTAGATTGTCTCAAAAAAGGGGCGAATCGGAACAGTGATAAAACTGTTCGTTTATGACTGAAAGGTCTTGGGTTCGAATCTAGGAAACAGTCTCTTTGCAATTATGCAAGAGTAAGACTGCGAACAAGGATTTCCTCCACCCCACACTCGCTAGTCGGGTTTAATCGGGAGTGGATTTTTGGTTTTTTATGTTTAGATTGTCTCGGTCCTTATCCACCTTGTGCTTACTGTTGCAAAAATGGATGCCAATTAGGGAAAGTCATCATTCTTGATCACATGAAAATAAACATCTACCATAAGAGATGAGTTTATTTTGCGTATTATGTTGACTAATTGTCCTTTGTTTCACTATACATCTTTCCTTTTAGGCAAATCAATGGATGAAAGCCCTTATTATGTTTCTCTTAATGTACTGAAATTAACCCCATATTATAATACTTTTGCAGGTATCCACCTTTCATTGCTCAGTCTAATCGCCAAAAACAACAAATGATAATGAATGTAAGCTTCATCTCCCATAGATTAAACTTGTGATTCTTCATAGATAGAATCAGTAATATAGGCAGAATAAAAATTAGTAATGAATCGAGATGTGACATATGCTCAAATACATTATCCATTTTTACTGTACTTCCTGTGTTTTCTCATTTATACTAGAGTATGAAAGTAACATACCACTTTCACCGTAAAAATAGAGGGTTTTATATTTCTCATATTGAAGGAGAATTGAAATCTCACGGTGTAGAGATAAAAAGCATGTGAGACTCATGTGTTAGAAAAAATTATATGTAGGACCCATATCAGCACGGAAATCGAAGGATGTGTAGGAAAAGTGTAATTCTTATATTGAATGAGAATTATAAAACCCAAAAATAAAACTTCACCATTTCCAAGCCACTGGACCAGATCTAATGAGCTGAACGGAGGTGTAGTGTTTTGTGTTGCATTGTTACTTGCAAGACTATCATTGCATTTTTTATTTTATTTTTTGACTCTTATAAAAGACATCTTTAACTTAATAAGTACATTATGTTACATCTTCCCTCCATTTCATTATGTAATGCTTTTACTTACCAAATAAAATACTATTGAACAGGGGAATTTCAGCTTCTATGAGAAAACTTGGAAGGGCATTTCCAATTCGGCGAAGCAATTGATTTCAAGTCTTCTGACTGTTGATCCTAGTAGGAGACCTAGTGCTCAAGAGGTATTGTGTACTCTTACCTACACCATTAATTGGAATGAGGCATTTTTTATTTATTTTTTTACATAGAATGAGGCTTATCTACTATGAAAGCAGTCCTATAAAAATAGAAAATTGCCACAAGATCCCATTATATACCCTTTGTGGATTTAGATTAATTTATTATTTAGTTAAAATTATTATAATTAAAATATTTTTAAGGGGTTTAATGGGAAGTGTTTTTTTAAGGGGATTTAAGAAAAATAAATAAAAAAATAAAAATGGTACAATCTTTTGCAGAACAAAGAAAGTGAGCCTTGAGCAGCAATAAAATTGTTTCTTTCTAATCGGTTTCTTTGAAAAAATACAAAGATAAAACCATATGAAATCGATTCTCACCCTTACCCTCACAAAGTCAAGAAGCCTTGTGCTCCTTTCAATATGTTGTTCGGAAAAAAATCATAACTAATAATCATTTTGCAAATCCTCAAAGTAGTAATGCCTCAAAGTTTGTATCTCAAGTTCAATGTTAATATAACATTTTACATCATACAAAAGGGTGGGAGTGCCCAAAGCCTTATATACTCTCACATTTCCAATGTGGGACTATATATGCCTTATATACTCTCACATTTCCAATGTGGGACTATATATCTCCCTCACACAAGAGCCCATTGAGGGACGAATACCATGTAAAAAATCTTGGGATACACCATCCCAAAATCTAGCTTAAAGGGTGAGAGTGCCCAAGGTCTTATATACTCCACATTAGTTGCATATACAACAAATGTGGGACTATATATCTCAACACGAGATATTTTATTAACAGAGTTAAAGAGAATAATTACCCCTCATTCACACGTTCTGTTCTATGACTTGGAACAGCTTCTGAGTCATCCATGGGTCGTAGGTGACAAAGCCAAGGATGATGCAATGGACCCTGAGATTGTCTCAAGGTTGCAGAGCTTCAATGCAAGACGCAAACTACGTGCAGCTGCAATTGCTAGCGTTTGGAGCACCACAATCTTCCTGAGAACAAAAAAACTGAGATCATTGGTAGGAACATACGATCTCACAGAGGCGGAAATTGAAAATCTCAGGATACATTTCAAGAAGATGTAAGTACTTAAAAGTCATAACTGATCACATGAACCAAATATTTTTCTATATTGCACTAGTCTTATGACAGTTTTGACTGATAACAAAAAAAATGCTCTTGGCTGTTAAAAGATGTGCAAATGGAGACAATGCCACTCCCTCTCAGTTTGAAGAGGTGCTGAAAGCAATAAATATACCATCATTGATCCCTCTAGCACCGCGTATATTTGACTTGTTTGACAACAACCGTGATGGAACTGTTGACATGCGAGAGATTCTATGTGGATTTTCTAGCTTAAAAAATTCCAAAGGTGATGATGCTCTTCGTTTGTGCTTCCAGGTGAGATTTTTATAAGCTTATATAGTGAACCTTTACACACAAACAAGAATGCACTTCTATAGTAGTGAGAGTTTACAAAGTGTTATATTCATAAATTTGAATTTGTGAAGCAAAAAAAATAGGGAAGGGATTACCCAGAAAATTTTATTTATGTGTGCACAGTTAAGTTGGGGGTTCGGGTGCAATGTCCCGGAGATTTTCTTAAAAGAAAATTTTAAATGTATTTGGGCTTCATAGTAAGTTGGCTTGCTTCAATCCTATAAGATATTGTTTAAAGAATATTTTAATTCATCAAAATTTCAAATATTTTTACGATTTTACAATTTTTTTTATGTTAGGATTTTACATTTTATGATTTTTTACCCTCCTTCCTATTTTATGTAAATCCCGAATTTTAACTATCATGGTTGGACCTATGTTTACTTTTTTCTTTTCAATCTTCCTAATTTTTTTTTTACTTACCTAAATCACCCACCCTTTGAAAAAAAAAAATCATATTTTTGTGTCTGTATGTGCAGACACAGGAAACAATGTGAGTCCGCCTCTGCTCTCATGTGAAAAAGTGATTATGTGGTCACATTATTTGATCACAACCACTCATTGATGATGAAATAAAAGAGAGAAAAGTGTATAATTTTTAAATGAGTGATTGTAATCAAATAACATGATCACTTTTCCAATGAAAGAATTCAAATCAAAAAAATATCTCAATTAAAGATGTAAATAGATCCTCTGATGTGACATGAGTTTATGTACGAGGATCTCAACCAGTCATATGGTTGAGATCATCTTAATTGACCGCATGCCACGTCAAAGGATCCATTCATGACTAAAGATAGTAGATTACATATATTTGGGGAATGGATTTAACTTACACCAACTACACTGACACAAATTTTGTAGTTAATGGAAAAGAAAAAAAGAAAATGTGATTAAAGTATGAGTTTTATAATTCTCATTTAACATGAGAATTTGAATTTTCCTACACATCTTTTGATTTTCGTGCCAACATGGATCCTACACATAATCCCACATGTTTTTTATCTCTTCATGAATTCTCATGTTAAATGAAAAATATAAAACCCTTAGATCATATGAGTGTCACAATTTTCACCACCCTCTCAAGCTATCAACAACTGTACAAGACAAAGAAAAGCAACAACTGAAAACCCTTTATACACAACAAAGAAAAAAGAGGTCAGCATGATGAGCTAATTTGCCTTTCTGGTTTTCTTGACCAACAGATGTATGACACGGATCGATCTGGTTGCATCACAAAGGAAGAAGTAGCATCCATGCTCAGAGTAATGCACCTACCTTTCAATTAGTAGTCTTATCTTGTGACTTTCATCTTTTAACACAAGTGAATTCACTGAACAGGCTTTGCCAGATGACTGTCTTCCAGCTGATATCACTGAACCAGGAAAATTGGATGAGATATTTGACAGAATGGATGCCAACAGTGATGGAAAAGTTACCTTTGATGAATTCAAAGCTGCTATGCAGAGAGATAGCTCTCTTCAAGACATGGTCCTCTCTTCTCTTCGCCCACAGTAGTTTTCCATTCATGGTGTTGAGGTCTTTTAATATTTGATACTTTTTTTTTTGTTTTTTCTTTTCTTCTCATTTCGGGCCATCCTTTTTTGTGACGTATTCACAGTAGAGGGAAAAAGAGTAATGGAATACTAAACAAGTTGAAATTGTGCCACCTAATTTTGCTTACAACTAGGAACTTTTGCATTCTCATGTCAAACTACAGCTAGATACCCAAGTCTTGAAACTATCATATGAGTAGCAGAAAGCTAACATGTTCATCTTAAATTCAGTTGATGCAGCAAAAGTAGAGACTAAATATATCTGCCCAAATATATGTACACTACTCTACCTTCATGATTATTCCACACTAATGTGTAAAAGAATGAGATCTTATCATGCATATCAATTTTTCTAGGACTTCCCTTTTCTTTTCTTTTTTTTCTTTTCCCTTTTTAGATATTTCAATCGGTCTATCGTTTCGCGTCTAATTTGATTCTAGGGGTGTGCATAGAGCGGTTCATAACCGATTTTGACAAAAACCGAACCGAACTAGATTTAAATGGTTTGGTTTCAAACCGAACCGGTTTTCTTTTTTAAAACCGAACCGGTTTTTATTTATCCAAACCGGTTTTGAACCGGTTTTAATTCAAAATCAATTTGAAATAAAAACCGATTATGAACCATAAATCGGTTATCAAGTTCAAAATCGATTATATAACAACTTCAAAACCGGTTTTTGATGAGTTGTGCTATTTTTTTTTTTGAGAAAATAAAAAAATACCTTTATTATTTATTTATTGCTTAAAATATCTAGATTATTTTAATTAAACATGAGAAGGGCCTTTATTTATTTTTTGCTAAAAATATCTAGGCTATTTTGATTAAATATGAGTAGATCCACTATTGAAGTCATCAATATCATGGATCCATCCATATAGAAGTGATGTTCTTGTTTTAACCATAAATATGCTCACAATAAACAAAAACATAAAGATAAAACTGCATTGTCAATAAATTTAGTAGAAACCAAACCCACCATATGAAAAACCATATTTGAGTTTTCTAGACACAAAATGCAATTTCCTATTCTAACTCACATTTTTTCGTAAAATATCAATGAGAAAAAAAGAGATAAACATAATAAATCCAATAAAAGTAAAAATAAAAAATAATTAAAAAAATGGATATGGTTTGGTTATTTTGGATATCCAAACTGGTTTGAAAATGGATAACAAAACCTAAACCAAAATAAAAAACTGGATTGGTTTTTTAAACCGTTTTATAAAAACCGGTTTTTGGAACTGGTTTGGTTCAGTTTATGGATTGGTTTGAATCATTTGGTTTTTTTTTTGAACACCCCTAATTGATTCAGGGCAAGTCTCAGTATTAAGATTTTAAATCCCTCCAAAAAATAATACTGAGGAGGATCGAACACATGTTATCGGACTTCTCTATTGTTGAAATAAAAAAAAAAAGTATGATTCAAACAAATAAAATTCTTCCGAATTTATTTATGATATATACATTTGTCTACGGTAAGCATTAACCAATTTATATACAACCAAAAACAAGTATGTGGGCTCATTCAATCTCCCTTAATAAAAGAATTTGAGTAAAATGTCTTCTTCAACCTCTCAACGCATCATTTTTTGGATCATCAAGTAAGATCACGATAAGTGTGCGCCGATATCAAGAACGAAAGAAATATACAGGGGAGAAAAAATAGCTCTTGTTACAGGCCTGAATAGAGATAATGCATCTTGATTATCTCCACCTCAATTTACAAGTCCATTAATGTCCTAGTAAGATGTTGCTCCGGTATGCAATGGTCATCTTGATCATCCAACAACTTAGGAGTTATAGATATATTGTTCATTCTAGCTCAATGGAAATCTTTATGTGAACTTTTTGACCAAAAATCTAGGTGAACTTTTAAATTATTTGATTTGGTTGAAGCTTCAATTTATAACGGACCAATTTTTTGGGTCATTATTATTCGCGGTTCTTCAGTAACTTTGGAATATATATATATATATATAAGGGTTTTCATTTTATCCTTTAACATAACACAACAAATTTTCCTACACACACAACATTTTGTGGGGCCCACACATTTTAAAACAAAAGAAAAAAATATGGCACGCAAAACGAATCTCTATAACATTACACAATCACTCTACCTACAACATAATAAACATAAAACCCTACACATAATGTGTATGGAAATAACTTTCTTATTTTGTACATTCTATATTACGTTTTGCATTGTTCATATAAAATGCATTACAAAGCTTCACTGAGACACATCAGTGAAAATTTTCACTATAAGCAACGCCAACATATATTTGGGCCAAAAACCTTGAACGAGACAACCCATAATTTGTAACATGCACAATTCCATTAATTTGAGATTTGAAACTCAAATACTTAATTTATAGAGTTTAATTTTGATGTACTCTCAATGTAAAAGAAAACAAAAAATAACTATACTGTCATCCAATTATGTGTGGTTACATTATTTAATGAGCATGAGATGTCCGATTGTTTAAATGATATGGTAATACATCATTTGATGATGATAGTGTAACATTTTTTTTTACACTGAGAATGCATTCAAATTAATTTTTAGTTCATTTATTCTTAATTATCTCAACATTTATGTAATCTAACGATTTAGATAAAACCCAGACAAGGTCATTCGGTTGGTCAAGATTGCGAAATGTTACGGAATGGTCAATGAGCCCCACTTAGCTCTTATGCTCATTCCCAAGACAAAATGACATAGTAAATGCCACCATATCATGCCATATACTAACTATAAAATTCAAACATTCCTTTTTCCTTTGCCTTTGAATCACTTATTTACATATATTTTTTATCATTATTTATCTCCTTATGTTTTTTTTTTTTTTATCCAAGTTCCTTAACAGTGTTAGAATTTCCAATTAATATGATTATTATACCCTTCTTATAAACATACACTTCAGCTTATCTTCTTCCTCCCCGAACTTTGCAAGTGTGTTTTACCATACCAAATTAGTGAAGTTCCTGTATATGGTAATGAGAACAAAAAGGCAAACAAACCATTAAAAGTTAAACCTGTATAGTTGAGCTAATATTTTTTGGCACAAAATTCTGTTTAAGAGCTTTCATTGACTGATAATTTATAAATTTATTGACTGATAGTTTATTCTATAAATACTAACCAATCACATAAAGATACAAATAACTGCACTCTACAACATGTAACTATAAATTTTTATTTTTATTTTAGATAATGAAACTATAAGCTTCTACTATTTTTTTATAATACGGTACATATTTAATTTTCCCTTTTCCTCCTTATCTTATGATTAAAGATATTTCTTTTAACTTTTTTTTTCCGCACATATTCCCTTTTCTCATAAAAAAAATCTTTGGCATATTTTTCTTTTGGCAAAATCTTTTACAAGCTCTAATGAATAAAATCAAGCCTATCAAAATCTGCTTTAATATCTTGAAATTTTATGCATAAAATATTTGCAGCAAGCAGGAAAGGAAAATTTAATACCTTATTACAGGAACATCACAAAACTTGTCTGAAACTGGAGAAACTTTGTATGGTAAAACACACTTGCAAAGCTTGGGAAAAAAGCTAACACAAGATAGATGAAATGTATCTTTCTAAGAAGGGTGGAATAGTCATATTCATTATAAAACACTGTTAAGGAGGGATTTGGATGGAAAAAAACACAAGGAGATAAATGATAAAATAAAATAAAAAGCATAGGAGGATATGTGATTTAAAGGCAAACCATATGGACCTATTTGAACTTTTCTCTACTAACTATTCAGAGAATATCCCCTAAACTTCTCACCTGCCACATCATGGCCAACCATCCACGTCGCCATTTTTTATATTAATAGCCAACATCCTATAAAAAGGCAAACTATCATACAAGGAAGGAGAGGCAAAAATCACATGGTTACTCTCCCCCTCTAAAGCCATAGCCACCTTACTTATTCGTTCAAGCACGATATCAAACACCATCACCAAAACTTCTCGATTGCAATTGGGAGACATCTAGTAAAAAAGGTTTTGATACCAATTAAGACAAACCTTAGGAGAGTCTCACCTCAAAAGTTAGCTCGTAAGGTAGGAGTGCCCAAATTCCATATAAACCTCACACCAAAATCTTATGTTTTTGATGTGGGACTCAAGTACCATAACTTACAATTGGATCATAATAATAGAAAGTTATAAAAGAACATTATGAGACGAGGTGGACCACATATTGCTCACGGTTGCACATGAAGGAAGCAATTGGCCTACAACTTCAATCCATCATCCACTGAGATCAGGAACCAAGCAACACACTAGTCCTATCATTTCAGACTAAATATTGGCCTCATATGTGGGAAGAATATAAACTTTAATGAAGGACTATTATATGAAGAAAGTATAAAAGAGAGAATTAAAAGAGGAAAGGAAGAAGAAGAGTTAAGATTTGGTGATCAAATAAAATTATTCTTTATTCCATATGGGTTTTACAATTTATAGAGAAAAGTAAACATCTTAAACTACTCAACATCAACGTCAACAACACATTTATCCCAAATTAATTGGTATAACATCTCGTATTTCTAAATATATAATGATATGTGAAAGTGAGATTTAAAGGGGTAGGATTAGTGAAGATTCAGAAATTAGAGCCAAAATACGTAAAAAAGGCAAAATGGTAATTTGCCAAACACGCATCCCTAGGCATGAAAAAAATTGAGTAGAAGGTCTTAAATAGTAAAATAAGGTCGGAAATAGATTCAGAACAAAAAAGCAAGTGGATAGATAAGTTTCGGAAATTTTGATGAATAGTGATTTTTCCTGTATAAAATACTGCAATATAATTGTACTGATAAGTGCGAAAATATTATCAGTATTTTTAGGAAACAAAAATATGACGTGAACGAGAAAAATACGTAGGTTATGAATTTGTGGTTTAAATTAGGTGATTCATTAAAGTTAATTCGCATGTGGGACCCACCTGTTGGTCTTAAGTGACCCATTTTAATTAGAAAATTTGATCCTCTCTCTCTCCTATTCTCTTCTTCTCCCGCGATTTCTTCCTCCATTTTAGGGCCTTAAGCTTTTGATTTTCTAACTCCTTTTTCTAGCCATTTCTTGGAAAAACTTTGAACTACAAGGTTGTTCCCCCACACTCTTGTGAATGACTTTCATGTAGAGTGCATATTGTGGGGAGCATTGTGGAGGGAGAAAGAGCCATAAATCAACCACGAAAATTTGGGGATTTTGGGGAATTTTTGGGGTTCTTTGTGTTGAACCATTGCTTGGAGATCATCCCCTTGGACCCTAGGAAGCTATTGGTGGTAAGATTTATCATTCTCATTTTGTTTTCAATGAGATCATAATATTGATGAGGGTTTTGAAGTTGTAAGTTGAGTTATGGTAGTTAGGAGAATTAAATGGTATGCCTCCTTTGGAATTAAATGCTTAGAATGATAAATGA
Organism: Gastrolobium villosum; assembly: GCA_032173675.1. Taxonomy (NCBI): domain Eukaryota; kingdom Viridiplantae; phylum Streptophyta; class Magnoliopsida; order Fabales; family Fabaceae; genus Gastrolobium; species Gastrolobium villosum. The sequence continues at coordinate 17,695 of JAVKPL010011184.1, forward strand.
TAATGATTGATGCAATAAAATTTATGGTGATTTGTAAATTTATAACTTAGGCAATTTTGTAAATTTATACATGGTATATTACCTCACTGCCTCCTGGTAAACCTGTTGTTGGATGTAAATGGGTCTATCGTGTGAAATACCATTCAGATGGTTCTCTTGAACGTTTCAAGGCTAGACTTGTTGCTCAAGGTTTCAACCAACAAGAAGGTATTGATTTTTTTGATACATTTGCTCCTGTAGCTAAGATCACTACTGTCAGATTGCTTCTTGCTCTTGCTGCTATAAATGGTTGGCATCTTCTTCAATTGGACGTCAACAATGCTTTTTTGCATGGGGATTTGCTTGAAGAGGTGTATATGAAAATTCCCTCTGGGTATTCTAGTAAGGGGGAGTTGCCTTCTAATGCTGTTTGCCGTCTTACTAAGTCCCTTTATGGATTGAAACAGGCTTCTAGGCAATGGTTTGCCAAGTTTTCCACTACTATTCTTTCCCTTGGCTATACACAATCTTAAGCTGATAATTCCTTATTTGTTAAGAAGCATGCTACTTTATTTGTTGCAATATTGGTTTATGTTGATGATATCCTTGTTGTCTCTAATGATTCTTCTGAGCTGCAGAGGTTAACTGTTATTTTGGACAGCAATTTTAAACTCAAAAATTTAGGAGCTCTCAAGTATTTTCTTGGATTGGAGATAGCTCGCTCTCAAAAGGGTATTTTTCTTTGTCAACGAAAATATGCCTTACAAATTCTCAAAGATTCAGGGCAACTTGGCTGCAAACCTCAATCCACACCTATGGATATCAATCTTAAACTTTCTCTACATGAAGGTGACTTGCTATCTGACCCCAAACAGTATCGTAGGCTCATTGGACAGTTACTTTATCTTACTGTATCTCGTCCTGATCTTTGTTATGTGGTGAATCACTTGAGTCAATTTATGTCTTCACCAAGGGTTCCTCACTTAAATGCTGCTTATCGGGTTCTGGCTTATCTCAAATCCACTGTTGGTCAAGGTGTTTTCTTCTCATCTTCTTCTACTGTGCAATTGAAAGCTTTTTGTGATTCTGATTGGGCTTCATGCCCTGATAGTCGCAAGTCTACATCTGGTTTTTGTGTTTTTCTTGGTAATTCCTTAATATCATGGAAGTCAAAGAAACAAAATACCATTTCAAGGTCATCAGCTGAGGCAGAATACAGATCCATGGCTCTTACAACTTGTGAATTGTTGTGGCTTCTCTTCTTGTTACGTGACTTACATGTTCTTCATGATCATCCAGCACATTTATTTTGTGACAGCAAGGCTGCTCTTCATATTGCTGCCAATTCTGTTTTTCATGAGCGCACGAAGCATATTGACATTGATTGTCATCTTGTACGTGAGCATATTAACAAGGGAACTCTGCGTACTTTTCATGTTCCTTCTTCTAGCCAGCTTGCTGACATGCTTACTAAAGCATTACTTCCTACTCCATTTCATTCACTTCTTTCCAAGATGGGAGTTCTCAATTTATACTCTCCATCTTGAGGGGGAGTATTACCATTCTAGAATTCTGTATAGGTGCTACGTTGGATTCTGTTGTAACAGAATGCCACGTTTGATTCTGTTGTAACAAACTCTACCTAACTCTCTCTTCTTATCTTCCTTTCTGTATTCAATATAAGATAGGATCCATGTATTATTCTTCAGTTAGTTTTCATAATACAAGATGTATATTTCTTTCTCTGTTTCTCGTTCCTCTGACTCACAAGTAATAAGTTTCAAGACTTTATGAAATTGGTATGTGGTGTAATTGAATAATTGAATTATGGACCATTGGTATAGGTTAATAATAAGATTTTATGACATGTGTAAGTGTTGAGTTGGATTGAAAACCTTGTAGGGTGCTTCCTTGAAGAATTCGAACCATAGGTGTTTGGGAGGAAAAATGATGTGAAAATATGGTTTAGGCAACGGATGATGATTTAGTGTATGATTGATGGGTTGGTGAATTACTTTGATGAGTCAAGTAGTTAAGATAATTGAATTAAATGGAAAAGGGCCATTAGGCCTAAGTGGCTATAAATTGGTTTTAAATTTTGTGAAATTGATGAATTATTTGCATATGTTTGATGGTCATTGTGTTGATCATATAGGTTGCCTCTCACGGACGCAATAGAAACAGACTAAGCTTAGAGCTTATGTGTGGAGCATTGCGCTTGGATTGAGGTAAACCTTTGGAACTTGGATTTTAATCCCTTGTGTGCTCCACCACACCTAGTTGAAGGTTGTGGTTGGATTTTGTGCCTTTGGACATTGTGTGAATATGTATGTTCATGCATTATTGTTTGATTGTGTGACATGCTTAGAGCATGTTGTGTGTTAAATTTTGTGATCTCTGGCCAGCAGATGTGTGTGGTTTGGACTTCCGCTGGAGATATCCTTTGGGGATTCCGGTCGGGTTTTGTCATGGGGCCGACTCTGGGAGCGATACCAGGATGATCCAAATATGGGACTTCCGCTGGATAGGGCTCATGAGGAGTTCCAGTTGGGTTTTGCCATGGGGTCATCTCATCCATGGGAGAGGCACCAGGAAGCTTCCCGGGAGTTATATGATGGGGTCCTTGAACGGAATCCTGATGTGGATGTTCTTGGATTTATCCCCAGTTACTTGTGATATTGTATGTCATGCATCTTTACATAATGTTATTTGTTGCACATTGAGTGAGCCATGGGGTGGAGTGATCCTCTAGTACCCTTGGTTTACTGAGATATATTTGTATATCTCACCCCGCGTTTGGGGACATCATTTCAGTATATAGTGAGCATGGAGGAGCTTCGGGCAAGAGGCCCGCTTAGTGGAGGTGTCGGACCTTGATGTGCATATGAAGAGCATGGCATTTTAGAGGAGCATATTTGATGCACATAGCATTTTTATTTAGCACTTTGGGACTTAGATCATGAACATGTTGCATGTTGAGATTTCCATGCTTTTGTGATGTTCATGATTAGATTCTAAGTCTTTTGTACTTGATTTATATTTCATGCCTTTGGTTTATATTGGTGTTTTGGTGAGCATGAGACTTGTCCATGGCCACACATTATATTTAAAGGCATTTAGTGACTTGTGATGTAAAATGAGCCATATGATGTGTAAATGGCAAAACAATTGGGAAATATTGTAATTGGTGCATTACATAATGAATACACATGATGGAAGGGCCTAGAGCCTACATTAGTAATGGTACATGGGTTATATTAAGTATTACAGTGATACGAATGAAATCATGGATCCCTTTTGAAGTGAAAAAATTGTCAAAATTGGTTTTTCACAGTAGGGAATCGATTCCCTGTTGTTGGGAATCGATTCCCTGAGACAGAGCACGTGAATTTAGGCCATTGTGAGGGCTGGGAGTCGATTCCTAAAGATGGGAATTGATTCCTAAAAACTGGGGAGCCATTTTGTAGCTAATGTTTGTTTCTGGAATTGCTGGGAATCGATTCCTGGCTGTAGGGAATCGATTCCCACTGTAAAAAATTTGGAAAATTGTCATTTTACAACCTAGGCTTAATGGTATTGCTTAGTGGAGTTTTAATAAATGAGTTTTATGCTTCCGTGTGTCTTGCATTTACAATTACGGAGTTGTTTTTAATTGATTACGGAAATGTTTAATGTTTTAAAGTAACGATGTAATAAAAGAAAAAAGTTTACCTGTAATTTAATTAACTCAATTACTATTATTGTAACTGCGGTTAATACCATATGCAATGATAACAATACTAGTACGTAATGGGCTATTACAATTGGGGTTAGTGGTAGATGGACTCAAATAAAAGATATGAAAGGGATAAACTATTGTTGAATAGAAATCCTAATAAACTATTGTTGAATAACAATCTTAATCTAATAATGGAGATAAAATAAAATAATAATCATAAACTAATCCTAATCTAATAAAGGAATAATATAAAGATAAGGAATTCAAACTAATAATATTAGAATTGTCCTAATAACTCCTATTTCTCATAGTCCGATATATATTTGAGCACTTTTGTATTTCTTTTAGGCCTAGTCGTCGGTTGGGCGGTTACAATTGCCGCCCCATGGGAACTGACCTTGGCTTTGAAAAATATTTATGGACCGTCGGAATGCAATTAGAATTTGTAAGATCAGTGACCTTGATTTTTTATAGGAAAATGGAAAAAAAAAAAAGGTAAAGCAATCCCACTACGTGCATGTTGATTGGTAGAATATCCTTTTTGTGCAATCTGATTGGCTGGCTTTGGCGGTGGATAAGATAAACACATGCTAGGCTGTAATGCAATAGCCGCCCCATGTAAGAACCTGCACCGCTAATTAAGGTAATTAATGAATTAATTATGATAATTAGGAAATGATTCCATAATTGACCTTAATAATTATTATTTGGCTGAAATAATTATAGTAAGTGAGTAAAAATGCTGAAAGTCGCTTTTCGAAAGAAAAGTGCAGATACCGGTTCTGCTACCCGGTATAAATGCGTACCGGAAAAGTATCACAGAAAATTATAATAAGTGCATGATAATTACTAGAATAATATGTAGGACTTGTAAAACAAGTTTCAAGTCAAAATAATGAGAAATGATGCCAGAACTGATACTGGCTATGGAAAAGCGCGTACCAGAAAGGTGCTCCGAAAAATAAAATAAAAATATGAAAAATCTTAGAAAAATGTGTAGGTTTAGATTCCAAAGTTTGGGATCAAGATCTTTTACGTTGCTATTAAAGTTAATACTGCGTGTTGTGGCTTAAATGCCTATATATGCATTAGATGGCACATGATCCTAGGTTAAAAAAATAAAACCTACGTGCCTCCATTTCTGAAAAACACTCCAGCCACCTCTTGTCACCTTCTCCTCCATTGTTGTGAGCCAAGGAGCTTCCTTTCTCCTTGGTTTCTTCTTCATATACCTTGAGCTTGTGAGAGCTTGCTTGGTGAGGGTGAGAGTTGGCCTTGGGACTGCATTGTTGGCCCCTTTCTAAGTTGAGAGAGCTGTGTTGGGTATAGGTGTGAGGCTGAGTTGGTTTGGGTGGGGAAGAAGCTTCAAGTAGCTTCCTTGGTGAAGAAAGAACTCACCTTGTTACTCCATTTTCGTCCTCCCTAAAGTCAGTACCTTGGAGCTGACTTGTGAGCTCCAAGAGCACCATTGTTGAGCTATTTCAAGCTTGGGGTAAGTTTCCTCATCTTTGATCATAGTTTTGTGGCTTAAAGTTGATGTTTTTGCCATGTTTAATGAGTAAACAAGAAGGTAATCTGAGCATGAACCTAAAATAGATTAAAGATGCATGCTTTAACGTAATTAAGTGTTAAAAGTTTGATCTTTGGAGTGGATACTCACGAAATGCAGAAACTGCATTCTGTCGTGAGATATCTGGTTATTTGTTGAACAGATATCCGGATATCAATATCCAGATGTGGTATCCGGATATTCGTATCCGGATATGGTCAGTGTGATATCCGGATATTGCATATCCGGATATGTCCCAAGTAATATCCGGATATTCTGGGATTTCGAAGAACAGTAGCTGTGTTGTGTGAACAGTAGGCTATTGGGTGAGGCTGTGGGTGAGGTGCAAGCGGTGTTCCTTGTACTCATGTGGGTTTAGACGTATTCCTACATTTCTCTGGCCAGTAGATAGTATAAACACACATGGCACGAATATCTGTTGCACTGCATAGTTTGGAACTAATATTGGAAATACTGCTTTTAGATATTATATTGCATATGTAAGTGAGCTTGGGGTGGAAGATCCTTAAGGACCCCTTGTCTTACTGAGATTTCTTGTTTAGAGATCTCACCCCACATTTGGGGACGCTTATTTCAGGTTCAGGTAATGTTGAGGGCTCAGGTGGCAGAAGGCCAGAGTTGAGTTAGACATATCTGTGTTATGCTGACATGTTGGTTGCTGGTTATTGACTGCTATTATGTTTTCCGTTATTATTATGTTGAGACTGATATTGGGCATTGTTGCCGTATTTGGTGAGCATGGGGTTTGTCCATGCCACATACACCTGTTATTGTCTTCTTTATTTAAAGTTGTATTAAAATATCAGGATTTTGGTCTAGGCTATGTGTTGTAGTCCTGTGACTTAGAAACACACTTTATATTTATATATGAGGTATTTCAGTTAGTTGTTTTGCAATTTACATACAGGCAGTATTTTATGAAATTGATTAAGTAATCAAGTTAGCTAAGGTTAATGACCTCATAATTGAATTAAAGAAAAAGTTATTCCGCATTTTAATTAAGCATGGCTTAATACGATAGTATGCTAACAATCCGGGTTAACACGGGCTGTTACAAAACACGTCTGGGGACTTTGGTTTGTCAGTCTCAAAAACTGTGCAGGTAAACTCATTGCGTGTAGCGGGTACCACTATTAAATGTGATTTCTCTTTTGGCAGTGTGTTGTCATTATTCCAATGCAAGGAACCTTTATACCTCTGCAATTTTACACCTATGATAGACCCATCATTTATCCCTTGTGAGTGTGCCTTCTCATTTCTTTGTTGGTAACCACAATCCTTCTCTTCTTTTTTTCTTGGGAAATTGAATTTGTGTGTCTAATGATCGTGAATAGCGTGCTCTATGTAATGCATCCTCAATTTGAGGATTGTTCTTTATGACCCTCGCCATTATATTCTTCTTGCTTCAATGCATCTTCCTCTTTAGGACAATCCTTGGAATGGCCCACGTCAGTGTCCATGGTTGGTTTTGGTCCTGAATCAAAGGGTGCGCTGCTGTAGTGTTGCTGATGGGCTTGACCAATAGTTCCACCTTTGTCTTGTCCCCCTACAATGCCCAGTATATATCCAGTTTGTTAACATACTTATGGTACAAAAAATTGTCATAATTAACGCTTAAGCGGAAGACTTTACATGAAAGTATCACATTACACGCGTAACTTAGTGACTTAGCTTTTTTCTTGATGTTTACATTATGTAATTTGCTATGCCTAATTTATTTTTCATTTATTGTAAATTTTACATTCTAATACCTGTACATAATCCATACTTTACAATCTTGACCATAATATCTAGTACTATTTCAGATAGAGTCTTACATACAACATAACGATTGAATGTTGGACTTTGTAGGGATCAAATCCCACCATATGTGCATCTTGTACCTGATAAATAGAAACGTCCCACACAATTATATTCATAAACCATCATATTACTTCGTGCCATTACTGATATCACATCTCAGGATGTATATAACTACCTACATATAATCATGTCCTATGTATACAAATATAGAAGCCTACATATGCCCCCCCCCCCAAATAGACATCAAGATATAAATGCATGATCATATACACATCATGTTGTACAAAACATAACTATACTATCCTCCAAAACATAAACTATGTAATTGCTCCAGCTAGATAATCTAGCTACTCTACATAGGTCCCTTGTCGAGAGAGGGCTCACCTGCTACTAGAGTACCTGAAATATATCCCCATAAGGGGTGAGATTAACCATCTCAATATGTTTTGGGTTTATGGAGCAATCTTCATCCGCGAGCTCACTTCCTGCATTAAGGGTTATAAAACATAACATAGAAGAAATCATATATTTCATCACACATATAAGACAGTCATACATGAAAATCCATAGGCTTGTCGCCCATCAGATTATACACTTTCCGGCACTGTGAGTCCAATAGAAAGGTATTATACTTCCCAGTACCATGAGTCCGAATGGAAGTCATACATAGAAATCCACAAGCTTGTCGCCCATCAGATCATACACTTTCTGGCACCATGAGACCAATGGAAAGGTTTTCACATCATATCATTTCATCTACATGACCTACATGAATACAACTATCCTAATATCTAATATTTATCAGTCCTATAATCATAAAACCAAAGTCCCACTGGATCGTGGTGGAACAACAAGTTAGGGAATTACTCCTATACAAAGAGCTTACCTATAAAACTTTTACCACGCTTACTTAAAATCCTCAGAATCATGATTAAGAATCATTATATCACTTGATTCATACCTGGTTTACCAGCCAATAGCAATGAATATACACACGTCAACTTGGCTATCACTTACTCTCATCATATAACAATACTTATTTCATCGCCACCATTCACAATACTTGCAATACACTCAAAATATATTTCCAAACTTCATTCTTAATTAACTTGATTTCCACCCATTTAGAACACTATATGGTCGAATATTAACATGACCAAGACACAAATTTGACAAGCTTTTATTCTACTATTTCATGGTCCAATTTAAGGTATTAATTATAATTCATGATTTTAAACACGTAATCAATTAGTCTAACCCACTCTAATATATGCAAATACCCCTAAACATTATTCAATATGAATTAAACAGCAATCACTCCCATTTTTCTTATGATAGCCGAATGGCCATATAGAGTTTTCACAAACTCTACAACTTCATACTCATAATTAAATGATTCAATCACCTATAATAAATGATAAATCATTATTTCACCTTAACAAGTAATTAAACACTTCACCTTCCCTATTAAACCCCTTTGGCCGAATTGCCTACTGAGAGATATCATCAATTTTCATCTTTTCTTTCATTATTTAATGATCCATTTTACTTTAAATATACAACACAACATATTCAACAATCAAAACCCAACATATCCTCATGTTAATCCATCATCATATTCAACCATAAAACCCTAACTTAAACCTAAGAAATCATCCAATAAAAGTGATATTTCTTACCTTAAATGGCTTATAAATGATCTATATATGCTTCTTTAACAAACAAACCATGAAGACAACTCTTCTTATGCATGAAGATAACACTATGGTCGAAGCATGTATGGTGGAATAACTCATTCAACTCAACTTCTCTAGGTGAACAAGATGGTAGGTTATGGTCACAAGCGCAGTAGCAAACTTTTTTGTGTAGAAAACTAAGCAAGAAAATGATTAGAACACAAAGCTTTCACTTATTGTTTCTCTCTTCAAGGTTTTGGCCAACAAAAAGAAAGAAAGAATGAAGAGTGGCTTGGATATAAAGAAGTAGAAAATAAAGTAGCTTGGAGGAGAAGACAACTTGGAGAAGAAACTAACTTAGTGGCCAAGACATATGAAGCTTGGCGGCCAAGACAACAAAATGTGGTGTAATGGAGAAGCTTACTTAAAGATTAAGTATAGTAACTTGGCAACCAAGCAAAGGAGACTTGGTGACTAAGGCATAGGGGCAACTACTTAACATCCAAGAAAGGAAATGAGAAACTTACTCAACACACCACTTAATCTTTAATTGAAATCAATCCTATTGATTCTAATTTATCTAACTTTGACTTATTTTATTTTATTCATATAACCATACTTAAATCTAATAGCACATTGATTCCCTTATTTTCTCGAAATAACTTAATTATATCATCTATTTCAAGTTTAGACCATGTTCTGCCTATTTGCAAAATGGTCCCTAAACTTATACATATTTTCACTTAGACCTACAAACTTTTAAACAATAATATTTGGGTCCTACTTGACTTGTTAGACATTAATTGTATCCATATTTTCTTTATCATGTGGATCACATGATTAACTTGCCGCTGCCGCTACTTGTCATGAATTCCTTAAACACATACTTGATTTTTTTAAACACTTTCTTGATTCCTTGTTTAACCTAACTTGATATTGGGGGTTATTATACCTCCCATGTTGCTGCATCAAGAGGTAAGTTCATCCATTGGACAAGTACTTGATCAATTTGGTGACCATGGCACAAGATAGTTTTTTGGACACAATAGCAGTTAGTGTGGAAGCAAAAGATGATAGTCAACCGAACCAATGCACTCAAGTACCTTGAAGGGTCCAAAGAATCATGGTGCAAGTTTCTGGCAGGAACGGTGATGGAGTGATAGTTGTGTGTAAGGCTGCAACCAGAGTAGAACCAAGTCACCCTCGTTAAAGGTGAGGTCTTTATGCTCTTTATCCATTTTTTTCATTGCTAGTGGTGCTCGTTTTAAATTTTCGTGCAATGTTTGCATAATGGAGGCGTGACTGGTGAGAGTAGAGTCAACAACCTCCAGTGAGGAAAGTCCTAACGAATAACAAAGTATGCATAGTGGAGGTTTCCCGAAGGTTGCTTCATACGGGGAAGTGCCTATACTCCTGTTAAAGGCGATGTTATGATGATATTATGCTAAAGGTAACATCTTAACCCAAGTTTTTGGTTTGTCAAAACCAAAGGCCCTTAAATATTGTTCCAAGGTTCTATATCCCTTTTTGTTTGCCCGTCTGCTTGCGAATGATAAGCAAAACTAAGGTGAAGTTGGGTTCAGTAGAGTTGGAAAGTATTTACCTAGAATGAGCTCAGAATAATAATATCATGATCCAAAAAGCTCTTGGGAAGGCCATGTATCTTACCCACAAAGTCCCAGAAGGCCTAAGCAACCCTGGTGGCTGTGTAGCAGGTTGGGAGTGGAATAAAGTGCGCTCCTTTTATAAGTCAATCGACCACAACCAAAATAGCTAAGAAATCCTGGACTAAAAGAATATGAGTGATGAAATCCAATGACATTTTTGACCAAATTGTAGCTAGTGTCGGCAGGGGTTGAAGATTATTAGGGCAATGGTCAACGGTCAAAAGGGGCATATTGGTGTTACGTTGGTTGAAAAGGTTAAATTTTTGGACTAGTTTATAGGCAAGGTCAATTTGATAATTAAATATTAATTAAAGGCTACAGTGATAAAAAAAAGCCGAGCTTTGTTGCTATAGGTTTGCTAAGGAAACAGTTGGGTCATCAAATTCAAAAGGTTCAAAATGTTGGTGAAATGTTGTGACAAAAGCGGGCCCAATTTGGGAGTAGACCATCATTGAAAATTCCTTGAAACCAACATAAAGCTGGTTTATCTATGTTAAATAAGGCCAGTGACAAATGCTTATGTTATGGAGTTTGGTAGTAGTCAAAATAGTGATTGGCATTAAAAATCCAGTCGGTTGGATCATGATATGCCTTCGGCATATAGATATTTCACAGTGAAAAGAATAAGGATTTGACAATAATTCAGTAATAAAAGTTATTATTTTTGAAGAATTATTAATAATCCATGTTCAGACACATATTCACTGATTATTCTATATTTTTATAGGTTAAGAGGTGAAGAAATTCAAATTTTGAAAAAACAAGGAAGGGAAGACCGTGCGACAGACCAAACAAGGCGCCAGAGGGTCGCACCACTGTTGAATTCAAAATTGGAATTCAAAATTTGAATTCAAATCTGTTTTAATTTAATATTTCCGTTATACGTTTCTGTAATAAAGTGTGATTTAATTTTTTCGTTACGTAATAAGTTTAACTTAATTCTTCCGTTACGTACTAAGTTGTAATTAATTCTTCTGTTATCTTTTTCTAAATCAGAGGGCAGTTTTGGCAAGTGGAGAAGATTGGCTGGCTACCTGTGTAAAGGTTCCTCTCCACACAATTCCATTCCATTTCGTCTTCAGAGGAAAGCGGTCACACTTCATAAAGGAGAGAGATCTGAGTCTTGTATTCTTCGTGTTCTTGAGTTCTTCGAAGTTCTTCAAGTCCTTTGAAGTTCTTTTCTAGTTTTTCTTCTTCTTCTTCTTTCTTTTATTTTTATGTTTTATTTTTCGAGATCAGTCATGACAATGGTTGGCTAGATCTCCTTTTTATTGTGGTAAGGGTCACAACCCTTGATTTGAACCCCTTGTAATTTGGATCAGGTTTACGTTTATTTATCTAATTGAGTTTATTTTCCTTTGCTATTCATCTCTCAAATTCTTTTAGATCTGATCACTCTAATGGGATCGCGAGGGTTAGGGTTCGTAATAGGGATATTGGGATCCTAATTCCTGACAAGAAGGAAAGTAACTGTTCATGTATACACTAGGGATAGGCTACATGAACCGCAAACGTGAAAAATTCATCGATTTAAACGTTTAACCTGAAAAAGGATCACTAAGGGATTAGGGTTCTAATAGGGTTAAAGAAGGTTAATGTCACTAAGGGATTAGGGCTTAACCAATCAAATAAAAGATGTTGAATCATTTGATCAATGGGTAAACGCATGTAAACCTTGATTCAGATTAGAAGGTGGAGATCGGAAAGGTGTTTGTCCTCTTACTGCAATATTTTCTCAATTTTTTTTCACACCTCTTATAATTAAATCTCTGTTTCATCTCTTTCTTACAAAAACCCTAAAAATACGCTTTTACTTTTAGCTTTATTTTTCTAAATCAAACAACAATATTTGTCACACCCATTTGGATTCCATCCAACTTAAGGTGACTAGTTATTGTAGTACTTGGTTTACAATCCCTGTGGAGACGATACTCTACTTACCTTTTATTACTTGGAACGATCGGTACACTTACCGATTTCGCAACAAGTTTTTGGCGCCGTTGTCGGGGATTGTAAATTCCAATATTATAAATAACCGTTGATCTTTGAGCTTGGATATTTAATTTTTTTTATTTTTTTACTTTTTTTATGTATATTTTGTTCTATCTTGATCTGTGTTTTGCAGGTGTTACTAACTATTTTGTTTGAATTTTATGCGAGGCAGACTTGCTTTCCCTCGTGGCTTCGGCCGTAGTGATGAGATTGATGCAAAGGAAGAAGAAAGGTTCATCTAGAGCCTATCTCCTGGTCCGAGATTTTGGTTGTTTGGTAGACCTTGGACTGAGGAAGAAACTCAGGATGCCTTATTAGGAGGCTATCGAGGCAGTGGAAGCAAGGGAGCATCTTCATCTCATCCCTCAACCAGAGGACACAATCGAGGTCTTCACCGTAATCTAGGAGTTTTACCAAAGTGTACCACTCACCACCTAGGTCAAACCTCCATCCCTTTACGTTCAGCCCCAATTTCAACTCATAACCCTGCTCCACTTCTCACTTCTCATCAAACTGTGTCAGTTAGCCTGAGTGATAGAAATCTAGACCCTTACTTTAATTGTGTCTACCTTAGTGCTTAATTTGTTGAAAAGGTAAACGATTTCATGGCCGATCTAGTATTAGGCAGTTGTTCACACCATCTCGGCTCATCTACCCCTGCTCCTTTGGTTGCCTCAGACGACTCTTCAAGATCTTCCCATAGTAGTTTGTCTAGTTCAGGTACATACTTTCCCTGCTACGTACTTTTCCTGGTTTTAATCCTCCCATTTTGTTGTTCTAGGTATTTATGGAGTCCTATTCTGTAGAGGTAAACATGGAAATTCCCTCATCTAGCTAGGGACAGGAAGCCGAGGTGAGCCCAGCCGAGAAAGGCTCTGCCCCTGTCAGCAGTGATTGCCGAAGACAATTTCCGTGGGTGACAGGAGAGGTTTTGAGCTTTAGGTCAAACATGTCTACTGAAGAGGTATCCAGGCTTCCGATAGGCAACCCAATTGGGTTCAATACCTTTTCTCCTGCAGATGACGAGCCCTTTTATCGTGAAGTGCCACACTTTTTTTCTTTTATCGTGACTTGCTGACGAAGATTGGTATCTGATTTCCTTTCTCTCCCTTCAAAATACAACTTTTAAATCATCTTCTCCTTGCCCCAACCCAGATCCACCCCAATGGTTGGGCCTACATCGTTGCCTTCGAGCAGCTGTGTGCATCCCTGCCTCTACCTTGTACGATTCCCCTTTTCCTTTATATTTTTTTTAGTGTGTATACTCCCCGTACCGATTCGGAACCTCCAAAATTCAAAGGGTGGACTAGCACTCGGGGCCGTGCTAGTAAGTTGTTTTTTGTGTACAGTGATTCCTTCAAAGATTTCAAGGCTTCTTATTTCAAGGTGATTGCCGAAGTCAGGGAGAAACTGTGGTTTGTTCGAGATGACGCAGAAGGAAAATTCCCCTTCTAATGGTCTCGAGAGCATCACCTTCGTAGGTCGGCTGACTTCAAGCTGAGGTTGTCAAGGGAAGACAGGGTCAATGTTAAAGTTTTACTGGACCATGTAAACTTTTAGGGCCACCTGAGTGCGGCCTCTCTAGTAGCCAGATCACAGTCCGGCTTGGAACGAACTAGTATGCTTATGTCGTTGTTTTTTCTTTGATGCATCAATCATTCAGTTTTCATTATTTTGAACTTGTTTGTTTATTTGCAGGTTCTAGCATGGATCTCGACATGGAAGAGGAACTAGATTACATTCTGTCTTTGAAAGGGAAATCTGCTGCTCAGCCCCCTCCAGCATCAAAAAGGCAAAGAACTAGCGGCCGTTCTACAACCACTACTTCTGCTCCAGCACCCAATCTTGGCGTATCAGTGTTATATCTCACCAATGATGCTGATAATTTTGAGTCAGACGCTAACCTGGCCTCTCCCGTCCAAGGTATTGGAGGTACCACTCGTGTCGTGGTGTCCGTGAACCGGGAACCCCAATCCCGCTGCCCTCCCAGCTAGACTTAGGAGGGGTGCAGTGTGGGAAACTGGGGTAGCCACTGAATTCAGGGGTGTGACTAGCCCTCCACCCACATTTTTTGGGTCTTTGTTGAAGCTGAGATGGAAGAGCTGCAGAAAGCCGAGCTATATGCCTTTAAAGCGGCGTCGTTGTCGAAGTCGTATTCTTTACTACTGGAAAAACATACGGAGGTTGATGTTGAGATGGATGCAAACCGGTTTGATCGTGATAAAGTAGTCCAAGATAATAAGGATCTGGCAATTACTACTACAGAGTTGAGGTCATCCTTGGAGCAACCCCAAGCGGATTTAAAATTTGTGTCCAACTCATTTAATCTCGATGCTGATAAAGAGAGTATCATCAACTACTTTAAAGAAAAATTGACTGTGCTGACAGAAAGAGAATCAAAAATTGCTGCGTTGACTTTGGAAAATGATAACTTAAAGTTTGATTTTCAAAATTTGTAGTCCGATTATGATTTCAGCCAAACCGCACTGGAGAAGGTCGTTGGTAGTGCCTTTAGAAATGTTGTCAACCAAATGAAATATTTTAACCCTGAGGTGACCCTGAAGACTGACCAGCTTGATTGTTTTGGCTATATCCGGGGTGGAGTTTATATCCCTCCCCCTCAAGTTGATCAAAATATGGGGGAATCTGAAACTGCAAACGTGGTGATCACTCCGGAAGCAGAGGGTGCTGGGCGAGGATTTGAAGCCGAAGTTAGGGAGCTGCTGCGGAGCGATGATCAAGAATGAATAGAAGAGCCGGGATGCTGGTTTACTTTGTACTTTCTTCTTTGGACTTTCTTGCCGTGACTTTGAAGATTATGTTGATTTGTAATGAAATCTCATATTTTGTCATGTTATACTAATATTGATTTGGCTTTATCACTTGTCCTGAGATTGCTTGCTAATTTGATCAGGGTTATTTGCATATCTCGGCTCTTTATTTTGATTTGCTTTCTTAGCAATACTTTTCGCTCTTAGTGATGATTCTTGCTTCTTTCGCAAGATCCTAGGAATTTAAGGGCATCCCTTTATTTTCCCAGTTAATCTACCTCGGCTAGAACTCACGTTCTTGTTATTTTGCAAGACAAGTTTCAATACCTTGGTTTGGTTTGTTGCCTCGGCTAAAACTCTCATCCTTGCTATTTTCAGCAAGGTGGGTTCCAATACCTTAGTTTTTTACTTCGGCTAGAACTCACATCCTTGCTATTTTCCAAGGTGGGTTCCAATACCTATTTTTATTTCGGCTAGAACTCACATCTTTGCCCTTTTGGCAAGGCGGGTTCCAATACCTTAGTTTGATTCCTGACTAGAACTCACTATTCTTGCCGTTTTGGCAAGATGGGTTCCAACACCTCAGATTTACTATCTGGTTAGAA
Organism: Gastrolobium villosum; assembly: GCA_032173675.1. NCBI lineage: Eukaryota > Viridiplantae > Streptophyta > Magnoliopsida > Fabales > Fabaceae > Gastrolobium > Gastrolobium villosum. Next base: position 33,476 of record JAVKPL010011184.1, read on the forward strand.
CTCACGATCTTGCTATTTTGGCAAGACGGGTTCAATTACCTTAGATTTAATACCTTGCTAGAACTCACGATCTTGCTATTTTGCAAGACGAGTTCCAATACCTCAATTTTAAAATGAACAACATATTTCTGAAAAATGCACGCTTGCTTTATTCAACTGCTCATACCTGAGCTTGAAATTACAAAATAAAATTTAAATATTCTTCTGTTTTTCAGCAAAAATAATCCTTTAATTTATCTCCAGCATGTAGGCTCCCTTTGAAAGCTTTTCTTTAACTTTGTATGGCCCTTCCCATTTCGGTGCTAGCTTTCCTTCAGCCGTATTACGTCCTCCGATGTCTGCTCTTCGAAGGACCAAATCTCCCACCATAAACGTTCTGGGTTTCACCTTTTTATTAAACCGGTTAGCAACGAGCTGCTTAGCTGCAAAGTTTCTGCAATTAGCCATAACCTGGGTCTCATCTATCAAGTCCAGTTCCACCGCCATTTTCTTATTATTTTCTTCTTTCGTTTGCGATAATGCTTGAACTCTTCTCCAGGACGGTTCTCCTAGCTCCACTGGAATCATGGACTAACACCCATAGGTTAACTTGAATGGGCTTTCCCTGTAGAAGTTTGCATCGTGGTTCTGTATCCCTAAAGTACATAGTACATCTCTTTTACCCACTTTCCCTTGGCGGATTGTTCTATTCTTTTCCTCAATCCTTCTATAATAACTTGATTAGCCACTCCTGCTTGACCGTTAGTCTGGGGATGCTCCACTGATGCAAATTGATGTCGGATATGAAGGTTTTCCATCAATTCCTGGAAGGCTTTGTGTAACACCCCGTTCTATAACCGGTTTGTTAACATTGACTTATGATATTAAGCGCAGTTATAAACACATTGGTTCAATTAAAAAAATCCGATTACATTTTTCTTTTAAAACCAAGCCGAATTTAAATTACCCAATTGCGTGACCATAACCATATTACATTGCGGAATAAAATAATTTAAGCTTAATACCATACTCTCATTTCATTAAACCAAAGGTGGTTAAATGTCTTCCTTTCTATTTTAGCAACGCATGGTTTCAAACCGCGCCTCAATTGGAGCTCTGCAGCTCAAGTTATAACCATTTAAAACCACACATGTTTATGTGGACACAGGTCGTGCGCGCTAAAGCGCGCTATCGGGCGCTTAAGCGCCCACTGGCAGAGAGAAACCCATTTTTTTGCAGCTCTGGGCGCTAAAGCACGTATCCGGGCGCTAAAGCGCGCTAGCCGAGCGCTTAAGCCCCCATTTTGGGCGCTGAAGTGAGCTGAGGTAGAGATTCTGGGCCCTCACAGGGGCAGCAAGGCGCTAAAACGCGCTCCTGGGCGCTTTAGCGCGCTGACAGGAAATTTTCAGCACTCTCTTTTCTTTCTCAGTTCATGGGGGATGCATCCAACCCCTTTTCTCAACACCTAATTAACATGCCAAGACCTTAATACATGAATATAATCAATACATATGCATCAAGTTGTTTACATGTCTTTCCATCACATCATTACATCATGTTTACAAGTCTTAATTACAAAGCATGGGAGTTAGCTACAAAACACTATGATCAACTCTTTAGCTCTCATCAACAAAAGAGATACCAAAGGGGATGAGCATAGGCTAAGTCCATCCAATTAAAACATAACAGACATATGACAATTGAATTTCATTTAACCATCCTATACATAGGAACTACAAAATGACATGCTTAATTCAAATGGTACTAAATCTTCATATATCCATTACTTCAAATATGGCCACTTGCCATCAGAGGCTCCTGCAGCATCCTTGCCTGAAAGGGGGTCCCCACAACACGGGGTGAGATATACGAATATATCCAGTAAACCAGGGGTCCTTGGAGCATCTCTCCACCCCATAGTTCAATAACAGTGTAATAGCAATAACGATAATAATGCAGTAAATATATATCCATGCAAGTGTACACAACATCTCTAGGAGAAATCCCTCGAGCTGTCCTAAGGATACTCAGATGCAAATAGTCCTACTGGCCAGCTAAACTACCAAGTATGATTTACGCATCGTCATGCAACATACCAACATATGGAAACACCATCCTATGTCACACCAAAGCATGCAAATACGTATAACAAAGCATTACACTATTTCATTGCATTTATATACAACAACACAACCATTACCCGTTCCGGGCTTGGCGGAACAATAAATGGAATTACACTCAAGGTCCGAAGGCTTACCTCAAAGCTTCCAATTCAACCTTTGTTCTTCACCAACCTTCACAACACAAATACCAATTCCAAGGAGCTAATCGAGCTCCATAGCTTGCTCCAACGGTTGGCTACTCACGGTTGGTCCAAATGCCTCGATCCTAAGCATCACATGGACATAATCAAAAATCAACCAAACCAAACCATTGATTACAAAAACAAGCCAAACCATAGTCAAGTGCATAATCTTGTAATTTTCAAAACAAAATCATATGACTAACTAAGCTCATTTTTACCGGTTAAACGTTATTCCTAGCATTTTTCTCAATATATACTAGGCCTCAATCTTCCTAGAACATAGCCAATTCACTCATATAATCACAAACCCTACACACTATTCATCATCTCCCCCAATCATACATTTTTCATGAAAATAGAGTTCAAGGAGTAAAATCTTACCACCAATGGTTGCACAACCAAGGATTGGTTACTCCTCAAGCTTCCATGGAGGTAGAAGCCAACAAATCTCTCATTTTCTCCTAAAGGTCAAATTTTTAGGAGGAAGAAATCTCACACCACAATACTCCCCACTAAGACCCAAGCTAGGATTATGAAAGAGGGGAAGATTTGGAGTGGTTTAGGCTTTTGAATCACACAAATGGCAAAGGATTGCACCCCATAGGTTTCACCCTTCTCCTTCCTCTTCTTCTTCTTTCTCTCTTCTTTTCTTCTTTTTCTTCTTTCTGCGCGCTATGCTCGACGGTTTGGGGGGGGGGGATATGTGTGTTCATAAGTGACTTGCCACTTAACACAGGTTAAGTGGGTATTGGTTCATCTATCTATTCAACTCCATTAATTCCCAAACTTTACCCAAAAGTCTGGAATATTTTTCTAGGAATATTTCTACTTCCATTTTTATATTTTGGGTACTTTTATCTACACCCATTTATACCCTTTAATTTTCACTGAGTACACTTTTTGCCTCAAAAGTGACCCAACTAATTTTGTTTGGGAATTTACTTATTTTTACTCACAATTACATGCTTATTTATCTAATCACATGTAATTTGCTAATTAATTATGTTGGGCTATTATACTTTTCTTGCGAATTGCGTTCCATTATCAGTAACCACTTCAACTGAGATTCCAAATCTGCAAATTAAATTTCTTTCAAAAAAACATTGTATACTAGCCTAAGTGATTGTTGCAATTGGCTCTGCTTCTATCCACTTTGTAAAGTAATCAACAGCCACTATCAACCACTTCAATTGGCCCTCTGCTGCTGCAAATGGACCTAAAAGGTCCATCCCCCATTTAAAAAAGGCCACGGAGCAGTAATTAAGTTTAGCTCTTCCGGGGGAGCCATAAGGTTCTTCCCATGTCTTTGACATTGATCACATTTCTGCACATGTTCCTTGGCATCATTGCTCATGGATGGACAGAAATAGCCAACTCTAATCGCCTTTCAAGCTAAAGCCTTACCTCTGACATGCTGCCCATTTATTCCCTCACGGATTTAAGATAAGACATATTGTGCTCTGTCCGAGCTCAAGCATTTCAACAAAGGCGAGTAAATCCCTTTTTCATATTATTCCTAGTTGTTTGATGTTTCAAAGCCCATTTGCATTGAATACTCTATGGATATACCTTCAGGGTTCTCGATGATGACCCCGGCTCCACTTCCTTTTGAATCGGAGGAGCCATCTACATATACTCTCCATGTATCCGGGGTATGTGAACTCTCAGTTTGGATTGAGGTGAGCTCCCTGACAAAATCTGCCAGTGCTTGAGATTTAATTGCTTTTCGACTTTCAAATGTTATGTCGAATTCTGATAATTCAACAGCCTAGCTCATCATTCTCCCTACTAAATCAGGCTTATGAAGGACCTGCCAAATTAGCAGATCCGACCTGACAACAATTTCATATCCTTGAAAATATGCTCTGAGCCTTCTAGCAGAAATTAATAAAGCAAATGCCACTTTTTCTAATTTCTGATATCTGAGCTCCGCTTCTTGTAAGAGTCGACTTACAAAGTAAATTGGTTGTTGTCCTTCCTCATCTTCTTGTACTAGAACCGAACTGACAGCAACGTCACCCACAGAGAGATACATTATTAGAGTTTATTTTTCTGTTGGTTTTGTTAAAAATGATGGAGAAGCTAACTGCATTTTTATCTCTTAGAATGCAGCTTCACATTCCAAAGTCCATCCATATTGCACCTCCTTTCTTAACAGCTTGAAGAATGGTAGTGTTATTTCTGCAGATCGAGGTAGGAATCTGTTCAGGGAGGGTAATCTTCCCATTAATTACTGTATTTCTTTCTTACTTGTAGGAGCCTTCATATCAAGTACAGCTCTGCACTTATCAGGATTGGCTTCAATACCTCTATGAGTTAGCATAAAGCGAAGGAATTTTCCTGCATAGACTCCAAAAGCGCATTTTGCTGGATTCAATCGGATGTTGTGCTGCCTTGACTTTTCAAAGGTCTGCTCCAAATCTTCAATATGCACCTTTAAGTTCAGTGACTTGACTATCATGTCATCTATATACACTTCAACACTTTTGTCTAGCTGGTCTGCAAACACTTGGTTCATCATCCTTTGATAAGTAGCCCCTGAGTTTTTTAACCTAAAAGGCATTACATTATAGCAATAATTTGCTTTCTCCGATATGAACGTTGTTTTCTCTTGATCTTCTGGATGCAATGGAATTTGATTATACCCAGAGTAGGCATCCATAAAGGATAACATCTGAAATCCTGACGAGCTATCAACCAGCTGGTCTATATTGGGCATAGGGTACGCATCCTTTGGACATACCTTATTTAGATCAGTATAATCTGTGCATACCTTCCATTTTATGTTTGGCTTTTTTACCATTACCACATTGGACAGCCAGGTGGTATATTGTATTTCCCGGATAAACCCAGCCTATAATAACTCCTCAACATGATCCTCTAACACTTGCCGACGTTCAGGGCTGAGCTTCCTCTTCTTCTGAGCTATCGGCTTAGATCCCGGGTATACTGCTAACTTATGACAGCAGAAGGCAGAGTCTACTCTAGGGATTTCTATTGACTTCCAATCAAAAATATCCTTGTTGTTCTTTAGACATCTCACAAGCTGGTTCTTAACATCATCCTTCAACCCTTTGCCGATCTTCGTGGTTTTCCCTTGATCCCCAATGGTAACTTCCACCAACTCCCCATCAGGTTCCGGCCTCGGCATCTGGGTATCATCCCTCATGTCCAATTCTACCATGTTAACCGACTTTCCCCTCTTCTGACTCAGACCGATCTGGCTTATGTTGTCATCTTCCTTGAGTTGGGTTGAAGATATGGGACCGCTCTCGACTGCCCTAACCGACTTAAAGTAGCATTCCCGAGATTCTTTCTGGTCTCCGGCAATGGTGATCACCGTATTTTGTTTATCAACCATCTTTATCTTCTAATGCTTGGTAGATACCAACATATCCTAGTTATGGATAGTAGGTCTTCCCAATATCACATTATACTCTAAAGGGAAATCGGCTACAATGAATCGTACCCTCTCAGTTTTGAACGCTTCTTTTGATCCTAAAATAAGTCTGAGATCAATATATCCTTTTAAGGGGAGGTGTTTTGGCCATTGAATGCTATCAAGGTTGTTTTACATGGCCTCAGATCTTCCTTATCTAGGTTCATTTTCTTGAACGTCTTCCATAAAATTATGACAGCGCAGCTGCCATAGTCAACGAAGATCCTCTTGACTCGGGAGTTGACCAACGTCCCAGTTATGACTAGTCCGTCAACATGCCCTGGCATCACATCTTCTAACTTTTCTCTGGTGAAGTATAGTAATGGCGACTCTGGCTGTTTTTCTTCCTCCTTGAATCTAGGCCGCCCTTGGATTGACAACACCTCTCTTAAATATTTTTCCTGGCATTCATCGTGTCACCTCCTCCACCAAAATCTCCACTGATTACATTGCATTTGAACTGTGGTTCTGTGAACTCATCCTCCTCTCTGACCGACTTCTTACCTCGGCTTTCCTCCTTCAGTCTTTTTCTTTTGCCGGGATCATAGGCCGACCTTTCCTTTTTCCATTGTTCCTCCATCCTTGGGTTCTTATAAGATACTGGCACAACTTTCCATCATTGATGTATCTCTCAATTGCGTCTCTTAATTCCCATCATCCGTCGGTAGTGTGTCCCGGCCCGTCATGAAAGGCACAATATATAGACTGGTCTAAACCGGCTTGGTTTAACAAAGGTCGGGATCTATCAACCTTCTTCATTTCGGTAGAAGCCACCTCCCTCCAAATTTGTGATCTGGGTGAATTCAGGGGTGCGTATTTCTCGAACCTTCCCCTTGCTGGAGCTCTTTCTTCTCGCCTTTTACCCGGAGCTCATTTTGTCTTCGATTTCCTGGCTTTTCCAACGCATTTGGGTGGTGCTTCTATTCCATGTTCTCCATCTCCATTTGCTCGAGCTCCAAATATTTATAGACCTCCTTTGGGCTTGAGTTGTCTGGGCCTTTGAGAATATGGGCCTGACTCAGGTCCATAACAGATATCATTGTAAAAAGTATACTAGCAAATAAAATTATGAAATTTTTTAAAAATGAGTTCTGTATTTTTTTCTAACAAAATGAAATAATTTTGGTATTTTTTTTTAGATGCAAGACCGTACTAGGTCACCGGTTTTGGTCAAGTTTGATAAGGTTTGACTTGGTCGATGCATGATCAGTCCAATACTTAACCCGAACCGATCCAATGACTGATTCACCGAGTTTCAGATCAACATGGTCGGACTGAGTTTCACAATAGTGCTTCCGCCAGATCTGTGATACTTTTTGGGTACGATATAAATATAAGATCATTCATTTATCTTAGAAAAAACTTCATTTTCACCCATTGTGGTTTTGTGATCTATCATTTGACCTGCTGTGATTTTAAACTTATCATTTAGACTCATTGTGCTTAAATAATTTATCATTTAACCCCTCGTGGTTTCAAACTTTCATTTAGACACCTTGTGGTTAGAAAATTTTTCACTTACACCATTTGTGGTTACAAAAATAAAAATTTAAAAAAAATATTTAAAATAAATGTTCTCTCTTTATACCCTCACCTAACGCATTTAGGGTTTAAAAATTAAAAATGAATTTTTAAAAAATTCAATTATTTTTATCAAGAAAATAAATTCAATTCAAATCAAATTTAATTTAATTTTATCCTATATTTTTATAAAATTATCTAAAGAAAGTAAATATCTTATTTTGATAATACATATTTAATTTATCTTAAATAATATTTTTTTAATTTCAAACATATTTAAAAAAAAGATAATTTATAAATTAATTTTAGAATAAATAACTTGAAATATTTTTTAATCCTACATGAGGATATAAAATAAAAAAGAGATAAATTTATTTTAAAAATATTTATTTTAAATTACAAGGTGTCTAAGTGAAATTTTTATAACCACAAGGGGTCTAAGTGAAAATTTAAAATCATATAGGAGTTAAATGACAAAATATCTCAGCATAGTAAATCTAATTGATGAGGTTTAAACCACAGTAATCAAATGATAAATCACAAAATCACGATATGTGAAAATAAAGTTTTCCCTTGACAGTTTGTAAAAATGTTAAGGTTTTCAAATTAAAAAAAAAAACTATAATAGATTAAAAAATAACTAATTTCAAATAAATTCTAAGCCCATATGGGTTGGCCTTGGGCTTTAGGCCTTTACCCTTTTATAATTATAATATAAATATGCTTATCTTAAATAATTTTACATCAATCTTGAGAGTTCAACAAAATAGCCGTGAAAAGTGTCTGTAGATCAGTGTCCGAGAAAATCTGAGAACAAACACAAGAATCAACACTCACTTCCTCATATTCACATCACTTTGTTTCTCTTTTTCTGGGTCTGTTAGGGTTTTTCCAATTTCCATGGCAGAGGTTATCAACATACCCCCTGATTCTCTCGACAAATCGCCATCCTCTTCCGCTCCCCCTCCTCCTCCTCCTCCGCCGCTTCCTTCTTCTTCCGCCGTCGATGACGATCTCCCTCCGCCGCCGCATTCCTCGTTCCGGAGGAGGGACAGGGATTCTAGGGACAGGAGGGACGATAGGGATTACGATCGACCTCCGAACCGCCGCGGAGGAGGCGGCGCGGATTACTACGACAGAGACCGGAACATGTCGCCGCCACCGCCCCTGCCGAGGGACAGAGACAGAGACCGGGACTTCAAGCGCCGCCGCAGCCCGAGCCCTTCCCATCGCGACCGGCGTTATTCTCCAGCGTTGCGGCGCTCGCCTCCTCCTTACAAGCGGTCTAGGAGGGGCAGTCCACGCGGCGGTTACGGACCCGATGACAGGTGATGCATGCTTTTTCGGGTTTTATTTTTGGTTTAACGCGTGAAATTGTAACAGCTAGAATGAATTTGTTCTCGTTGTGCGATTATGGAATTGGGATTAATAGATTAGCTACTTCATGTGATTTTAGGTTGAGAAAAAAACCTGAGGATTTTACTTTAGAGTTAGGTGTTTGTAGCTTAAACCTGTTTCCCGTAGGAACTATGTGGTAGAAACTGGTTCAGGATTTATAGGAAATACCAGATAAGAAATTGGATATTGGATGTTGATTGAATCTTTTTTCTTATAGCCTCTTCCCAGGATCTGAATAGGTAGACGATGATGGAAAATTGAATACAATGGAGGTTTCCCTCTGTCTCTCAACTCCAGGGAACAAGAACCCTAGCCATCTCTACTTTCTCTACTAATTCTCTACCATCTCTTCTTTCCTCACTACCCACTCCCTTTTATTCGTACATCTTCTCACCCTTTTCCTCTAACTAACTTATACTTTAGTTCTGTACTTCTGCTGGAATATCATCCAACTAACTAACTGTCTTTATTACTCTGAATTGGGGGGGTTGCTATCACTATGAGAAGACTCTGGAAAATGATTTGAAGTGCTTTTCATGTTTTATTTGATGTTGTAATTCTTGTTTCAAAACCAGCAATAGTCTCACCATGTAGAAGAGGAGAGATTATTTGGTTTCTAATGGTGCCTTGTCAGAAATCTGGGATTTATTGGAATTGGGTTTTTCTTCTGTTAGTGCAATCATAGTTTATGTTTTTCTTTGCTAGTTGAATTTAGTTCCTTTAATTCTGTTTCCTCCCTTTATTACCTTAAGTTGTACATCATGCTTTTTCCAAATCTGATATTTCTTACTTCACCTCCTTATCTGATTACAGCAGACTTGGATATGATTATTATGGCGGTTATGACAGGGGAGTGGGTGGAAGACTTGGTTATGTAGATGAGAAGTCTTATGGCAGGTTTGGACACCGTTCTGCAGGGGGATATCAAAATGGGATTTCTGGTATGTTTATAGTTGCTAATAACTTGGGTTTTTCCTATATCCCCCATTTTATCTGTAGAATTAATTATATTCTTATCATTATTTTTTAACTGAATTGTTATACTCATTGTCTCTTGCTTTTCAACACAAAAGTTTTTTTAAAAAAAAGATTTCATGGTTTCTTCATTGCATGTTGTACATGTGGGTGTGTTAAATATGGTAATGTTATTACTTAGTTTGTTTCATCATTGAAAAAAGTGCTTTTATGACGTACCTTTTATTTTTTCAGAAGCTACTATTTGTTAGCTTATTTGAGGTTTTTTCTTTTTAATAAAACTTATCTAATCATTATAAAAAAATTAAACATTTTTTAATTAATTGTTTTTTTTTCTCTAAAAAAGTTCAAACGAACAGGCCTTAATCATAGTTGTCAATCCCAAAAACCCATAGCAAATGGGCGTTGTATGAAAGATCTATGTCTGACACCCAACACCCGACACGAGACATAACACGACACGTTAATTCTGAAAAATGTTAAATTTCGACACGTTATGACACGTTTTGATATTAAATAATATTTTTTAATATATATATATATATATATATATATATATTATAGTTCACGTTTAATACATATAACAGCTCATAATAAGTCATATAACCAATCAAATATTCAAATTTCATAACATAAATAAAGCAAAAATAATTTTTTATGCCTTGTTAATTTTTCATGTCAAATTCCATAACAAAATATTTGATTTATAAATTAATTTTTTATGTTTAGTTAAAAAGATAAAATAAAATAAAATTTGAATTTGTATGAACGTTGATCACGTGTCGGAAAACATTGATTGTGTGTCGAACGTGTCGGAGAATATTGACCGCGTGTCCCAAAATGTTGACCACGTGTCGGATGGGTGTCGAAGTGTGTGAGAACTTGTCCGTGTCCAACATTTTTTTTTCTTCAAATGTACATGTCCGTGCTTCTGAGCTTAAGATTATGTGTACAATATAAGTAACATACTCTAGACACACAATCACCGTAAATCTAAGGCATAATTAACAAGTCAATAACAACTAAAGTTAAAGGAACTTATTTACCAAAAAAAAAGTCAAGGAACTTAAAGGAATAGTAATGGCTGCTAAAGTAATGAGAACTGTCATGGAAGTAGAAAAGAGAGGGCTGTGAATTGAAAATTACACAACAAAGAGCAAAAATAACCGAGCAGAGGGGGTCATGTACAGAATGGGAGTGGGAGTTCCGGAGGCTTTCCCTCAAACCCTAAGGGGAGTGTTAGGATCCAAGAATTGATAAATGAAAATAGAAATCGAATATGGAAGTTTGTATTGATAAAAGCTGATCCAAAATGAAATCAGCTATGTAAGCTTACAAAAAGTAAAACATAGCAATGGAAATGATAATGAAAGCAAAGAATTCAAAGAATAGTAACACAAATTCAGAGTGATTCAATAGGCTCTGAGATCTCTGCCAAGTTTCTATTCCCAGATTACCATAGCCAAAGGCATAAGTAAATTTATTCATTGCAGCCTTTTGTGTTTCAGACTGTATTGTTAAGTGGCAATGTTACAATCCTTTTTATAATTTAATTTGACAATGTAATTGTAATTTGCACTGGATCTGTTCCATTGAGTGATAATGTCTTCTTTTTTTTTGTGTGCGCGCATTCCTTACTTTAATTTTGGCTTCATCCTTGTTCAAAGTACACAACCTTTCTAGTGAAGTATTAAAACAGAAAACAAACCAAAAACCCTTTTACTTTTTCGTTTCCCTTGATTTTAACTTTATCCATTTTATTGTAGATTGTAATTCTTTTTTGATATTTAATGACATCTATAAAACTATTCTACACTAATCAAGTGAAACGGACGCGGCCATAAAATTTGTTGTCTTCCTCTCTCTTTCAATATTTTGTTAAATTCCTAATTTTTTTGTATAAATGTTGAACACTTTTTTGTCCACTTAACTGAAGAACAGTACATCCTAACTCTTATGTGGTATCAAGATTCAAGTGTCAACATTTCTTTTTTTTGGATAAGGACAACTTACTATTTATGCATTCATATGTTTTTTGTACTTACCTTTTGCAGATATGGAACCCAATCGTGGTTATTCAGACTTGCCAAGTGGCGGTGCACAAAGGTTAGCTTTATAAATTTTTTGTCCGAACAATAAATTTTACCTGCTCTGTCTGTTGTTTCTTGTCCAACATAAACATGGGATTTTATCACTGGGAAGGTACTTGAGTAAGGAAATATGTCAAACATGCCAATATAATTGAATAAACCTTTTAGGACACTAGCGTTATAGTTCTATGCTGTTGCATTCATGATATTTCTATACCTAAGTGTGTCTTCAGCTTTGAGTTTTCTCATTAAATTGCAAAAGTAACGCTTTGTGAAAACAATGATTCTGTTATTTCTTGTTTAATGATTCTCTGTTATCTTAATTTACTCTGTGACAATAGACCTTTCTGGGAAAACATGTTAACATTTAAGATATCTGTGAGTTGTTCCAGAGAGGGGTTGATGTCCTATAAGCAATTCATTCAGGAGCTTGAGGATGATATTCTACCAGCTGAAGCAGAACGTAGGTAAGTTCTGGAAAATAATATCTTTTGTTCAAGACTCATCATTTGAGTATCATGAGAATTTATTGTATGTTCATTGACAAATGACTTGCAATTGATTTTTCTAGGTATCAAGAATACAAATCAGAATACATTTCTACCCAAAAACAAGCTTATTTTAATGCTCACAAGGATGAGGAGTGGTATGTGTTTTTTCCTCTTGTAAAATTTGTAGTTCAATGTGGAAATGCTTATTATTAAAAGTAAATATTATCATATTGCTTCAAGTTCAAATGTACTGATGTTCTTTCAATTATATGTTTTACTATTTGATGTAGGTTGAAAGATAAATATCATCCAACAAATTTGCTTACAGTCATTGAAAGGCGAGTGTATATCAACCTTACCGTCTAATGTAGAACTGAACATTTTTTCCTCTTAATGTTGATGGATGATTTTTTTTTTCTTTCGCGGGATGATAACTATATTAGCAAGTGGATTAAAATTCATATTAAGACATCTAATTTGTATTGAGTTCTGTCTGGTTCATCATCTTTTAGGAGGAATGAAAGTGCTCGCCAGGTGGCAAAGGATTTTTTGCTTGATCTGCAGAGTGGAACATTAGACCTGTAAGTTCTCTTACTCTCTCTTTCACTTGCTCTCGTGAGTTTCTTTGTTTGCCCATCATGCATAATTTGTAATTACTATCAACGCAGAAATCCCGGATTAAATACCTCTTCATCCAGCAAATCAGGGCAAGCTAGCGAGCCAAATTCAGAGGAGGAACCAGACACTGGAGGTAAACGAAGAAGACATGGTAGGGGATCTAATAAAGAAAATGATTTCTCAGCTGCTCCAAAGTCTCACCCTATCAGTTCTGAAACCAGACGAATACAAGCAGATATTCAACAGGCTCAGGCCCTTGTACGTAAACTTGACTTAGAAAAGGGGATTGAAGATAATATTTTATCCAGCAGTGATCACAGCAAAAATGATGATAAGACTCATAGTGGATCTGTGGGTCCTATAATAATTATACGAGGCCTAACATCTGTTAAGGGTTTAGAGGGTGTTGAGCTTCTGGACACACTTATTACATATCTTTGGCGGATTCATGGTGTAGATTATTATGGCATGATTGAGACTAGTGAGGCTAAGGGTTTTAGGCATGTGAGACCAGAAGGAACAGGGCATGAAGAAACAGGTAAATCAGGGTCTGAATGGGAGAAGAAACTTGACTCATTTTGGCAGGGCAGGCTGAATGGTCAGGATCCCTTGGAAGTAATGACTGCCAAGGAGAAGATAGATGCTGCAGCAGCTGAAGTGTTGGATCCATATGTTAGAAAAATTAGGGATGAAAAGTATGGATGGAAGTATGGTTGTGGAGCTAAGGGCTGCACAAAGCTTTTTCATGCTTCTGAATTTGTGTACAAACATCTGAAGCTAAAACACCCAGAGCTTGTTTTTGAACAAACTTCAAAAGTGCGTGAGGATCTCTATTTTCAAAATTACATGAAGTAAGTAATAACTGAGGCTTTATTTGATTTGGGGTTATTATTGCAAGTGTTGGTGGAAATATCACTTATACTGGCCTTACTATTGTTGTAGTGATCCAGATTCTCCTGGTGCAACGCCTGTCATGCAGCAACCTCAGGTGGACTACTGATTTTGTTTTAGCATAAGTATATATACCTAGAAGAAAGACATTACTAAAATGAGGCATGATTTTATAAAACTATCTCTATAGTTCTGCTATGAGAACCCTTTTTGTCCAAGTTTTGGTATATGGCTTTTTATCAACGATGTGGATGATTTCTGATAGCTTGTCAAATAGTGAAGTTTTTGAATTTGCCTCAAACAGTATGCTGCATATCTGAGTGCAAATTATATGATGTATTTCTTATGTTTTTATTTTTTATTTGCAGAAGGACAGGCCTTTAAAGCGAAGATTAGGTCTTGAGGGCCGATTGAGAGATGATCGTGGTAATCGGCGAGATCATGATCGGAGTGACAGAATAAATGATGGAGATAGGACTGAGAATTCCCCATCCCGTGAAAGGCATTCTAAAGCACTTGAGATGGGAAACCATGATGAAACAATGTATGACACTTATGCAGGGCCAAGTGTACCTCCATTTGCCTCAGATATGCCCCCTCCTCCACCAGTGTTGATGCCTGTACCTGGTGCTGGGTTGGTTGCTCCTTCTAATCATCTTTTCTCTTCACAGTCTGATGCACTTTTTTGATTTCTAAAGATTTAGTTAGTGATTATATAATGTATATCTACAGGCCTTTAGGACCCTTTGTTCCTGCTCCACCAGAAGTTGCAATGCAGATGCTAAGAGAGCAAGGAGGACCATCTTCATATGAGGCCTCTGGAAGAAAGATGAGGTCAGGTCCTCATATGGGTGGACCAGCACCAATAATTACTGTTCCTCCAGCTTTTAGACCAGATCCTCGGCGTATGCGAAGGTAAATGTTTTGCATGACCCTTGCTCAGATATTTTCCTATGTTATCTCCAATAAGTTCCTTCCCACTCATTTTTGTGATCGTTCATCTGGAAGTCCTCTCAAATAGCATTATTGTTTTTATATCTTTTTTATTTGGTACATGGGTGATATTTAAGTCCATTTTACATGGCCTAAAATAGTAAAATTTCTTCAGCGCTCTACTTATTTGTCCATAATCTGGCCTATTGAGAGAGTGCCTTTGCTTTATTTATTTTGTTTGTGAAAGGGAAATTCGTTTAAAAGAAAAGTTCTTTTATTCTTTCCTTAGCTATTATGGCCAGAAAATTAGTATAAGGACATAACGAGAAATATTCAGGAGGATATCCTAGTAAAGGATATATTTAAGTCCATTTTACATGGCCTAAAATAGTAAAATTTCTTCAGCGCTCTACTTATTTGTCCATAATCTGGCCTATTGAGAGAGTGCCTTTGCTTTATTTATTTTGTTTGTGAAAGGGAAATTCGTTTAAAAGAAAAGTTCTTTTATTCTTTCCTTAGCTATTATGGCCAGAAAATTAGTATAAGGACATAACGAGAAATATTCAGGAGGATATCCTAGTAAACATAAAGCGTGTGCCTGGCAAAGATGAATGCAGATATCAATTTTGTTTGTATTCAAAAAAAATATATCAATTTTGTTTTTTACTGTTAACGGAAAGAGTCAAGTTCTTATTTGCTGTCTTTGATTGACTTTGTGTGATAAACTTATTTTGCTAATGGTTGTGCAGTTATCAAGATCTGGATGCCCCAGAGGACGAGGTCACTGTGATAGACTATCGGAGTTTGTAGGTGTCATTGGGGTGGCTGGTTTTCAATAAATTCAATGAGATTGAAGCAAAGTTGAAAGATGTTCCTGTCAATATTTTGCAGGGGTGAGGCTCTATATTATTCTCTGAATTTGGAGAATCTTATTATTCTTATTTGCGGAAATTTGTCCTGGGGAATAGACTTTAATATTGTACTAGAGTTTAGATTTGTATATTTGTTGAACAAAGTTATCTTTCAATATTATATTAGTTCAGTACCCCGTAATTTTGTAAGTGTTCCTATCATTGAATATTGAGACTGATGGCATACCTTTGCTTCATTTTTTAAATTTTTTCCAGTTTCCATCCAGATTTATATATTCTATGTATTAATAGTTTGTATGCTAATAATATTTATATGTTCTGCAAAATAAAATTCATAACCAAACCAGTAACTTTTGAAAACAAAATATAGTTTTATATAAGAGATTCGCAGCTTACGCAAATAACAATTTTTTCATTAGCTTAATGTTATATTTGGTACGTTGAAGGGGGATTTCATTTTATATTTATTTCATGGAATAAGTACTTTCGTATTTATTACTTATTAGCATTAAAGTAGAAATTCATTCCGTATTTCATTTCCCAAAAATAGGAATTACTATTCTTTGCATAGTAACATGCGTTACAAATTTGGTTTTATAATGAACATCATTATTGGCATGATAATCTTCTGCTTGGTTTACTTTGATGGAGCAATCCGTATTTAAAATGTTATTTCAGAGATACAATATGGTGTTAGGGGATAAAAATGCATATTAAGAACTCATTTTTCGGTTAATACTTTTTATTTTTTACTTTAAAAAAATGATATTATATTCTCACTTCTCTCGCATTTACGTAAAATTGGCCTGTTGAAATGTAGAAAATTAAGTTAGCTTAAATTTAATTACACATTCTCCCCAATATTTTGCCATAGTAAGGTCTGGAGTGGGGTCGGAGTCAAGTTGAAAAAAAAATCGTAACACTTGGGCTTGTAGGAGTAAGTAAAATGTGTTTTGCTGGAAGTAAAAGTTATGACTTTTGGTCAGTGGTGAATGTTTGATGCAACACTTTTCACACTTCTACTAACTAAAATGTCTTGAAGTAGATAAATTTTATATTAAAATGCAAAATTTTGGAATGCGTAGAATTTATTCTTCGATTGTGTTTTATAAAGGGTGAAAAAAAATAAACTTTCAATTAAATGTCTTAAAAAAGCCTTCTCTCACTGCTATATTCATTATGAGTGTACATGATAATCATTTTATTCTTTGGCATTGGTTTTAGATAGAAATAATATTTTTTTACACGAAACCACCTTTGAATTACTTTTATTCTTTCAAAAAACGTACTTTCAATTGGAATAATTAACCTCCTCAGACTATTACATTGCAACAATTAAGATTATGTAATATTTTTATGACAAAAATATCACTTTTCCATACACTATAAAAGGGGCATTGTTTGGGTTTCACACACTGAGTTTTAGGATAGGAATAGATTAAAAATAAATGGCTTGGTCACAAGCACGTATTTAGCAAAGCAAAGAACGAGCAAAAACTTCAATTTTTCTTTAAATAATAGGAGTACACTCGCTTTATGCCGTAACTTTAGATGCAGGAGTAAATTGTATGCAAAAGTCTTAGAGGAGTGCTGTTAGAACAGTAAAATTATGTAGAAACAACTTATATGGGATGAAAACTGGTACTTAATGTTAATTGAAGACTTTGTTAGGGTTTCACAAGGTTCAAATGGAAGGTGATGATGACTTGGCTCATGAAAGAACATCTCAAAAATTAAAATGCACTAAATTTTATCCATTACTTTTTCCTTTGAACAAACCTTTTCATGTGAAAATCCTTTGAACAAACACATTTGGATTTTGAACTCATAAAGAAAATGAGGAAGCATGAACCAGATTTGCACACATGTTGTTCTAAAGCATTTTGAGAGTCAATAACACAAGCTTACTCCCAAACCTAATGCTTTTGATTGTGTTCTTTCTTTTCCATCTCTAAAAATACAAGTGCGCTCTTTGGATCGAAAGAAAATCCGTAGTAGAGGACGGTGGCCAGTGGAATAACTAAGGGATAGTGGCTTAAGGAGGAGTATTTTTTTCATTAAACTATTAAAAAGGTTAATTGTTATAATATGATGAGAGAGATTATACTTACTACCACTCTCTCTTACTATCTTTTACTAACAAATCTTAACTATTGATTTCCGCCGATCTATTGGGAAGGTTAAATTATACCTATAATAATTTATTTATTTTTAAACTATATTATAAAGGAAATTTTCTATTTCAGTATGCAATTTCTGTTTTTTTAGAATTACAATCATTAATCGATATTTAATAATTTAAACTTGAAAATGTATAAACAGATTGCTATTATATTATAATATAGAGTAAATACCCTTTTCGGTCCCTTACAAAAAACAATGTTCCCACTTTAGTCCCTTACAAAAAAAAAATTAGTCAGTTGGTCCTATGAAATTTAGAGTAGACTCATTTTAGTCCTTTTGAGGGACTAATGTGGATTTTTTTTGAATTTTTGAGGGACCACGATTAGAACTAAATGAATTCATTTTGAATTTGTTAGGATCTCGAAACTAATTTTTTTGTTGTAAGGGACTAAAGTGGGGACCGTGTTTTTTGTTAGGAACCAAAAATGATATTTACTCTATAATATATGGATTTTATTAATCTCATGTTAAAGGAGATAAGTTATCTCATGTCATAGAGACAAATTTGTGGCCTCCACCATCTAAAGTTTAAATTAGTTAGTTTTTGTTTGAGTCAAATTTAGAATTTAAATTTTAAAAATACAAACCAAGCGTACAAAAGCTAGTAAATTTTTTGTTTTTAAATTAGATGCTCGAAATCCTTTTTAAACAAATATTAAAATTTAAAGTTTAAATTAGTTAGTTTTTGTTTGAGTCAAATTTAGAATTTAAAATTTAAAAGTACAAACCAAGCGTTCAAAAAATAGTAAATATTTTGTTTTTAAATTAGACGCTTGAAATCCTTTTTATCCTTTTTAAACAGATTTTAAAATTTAAAGTTTAAATTTGAAATGGTTCGAGTCAAATTTATATGAAATGTTTTAGTTGAGAAATAAGTTTGTTGAAATGTTTTCCCACCCTTTAAAAATCAAATTCAAATTCAAATTGAAAAATGAAAATCAAGATTTCATAAAGTAGTGGGATATTAAATGAGTTGTCTGCACCAACAATTGTTAACATATTTTCTCAATTGAATTTAATTACAAATTCGATTTTATTTAATATATTTTTCTTTTTATTTTTTACCAAAGAAGGAAAAGTTTTAAATATTTTGTAGTGTGAACACAAAACTGAAAGTGAAGGAGAAAATGACACGTCAACAAACTTGCCAAAGAATGAATTTCCTTTAGAATATTAGATTAGACGCTCGAAATCCTTTTTATCCTTATTAAACATATATCAAAAATTAAAGTTTAAATTTGAAATGGTTGGAGTCAAATTTATATGAAATGTTTTAGTTGAGAAATAAGTTTTTGAAACGTTTTCCCACCCTTTAAAATTTAAATTTAAATTCAAATTTAAAAATTTCAAATTCAAATTCAAAATTAAAAATCAAGATTTCATAAAGTCAGGACATTAAATGAGTTGTCTGCCACCAACAATTGTTAACATATTTTCTCAATTGAATTTAATTACAAATTCAATTTTATTTAATATATTTTTCTTTTTATTCTTTTTTACCAAAGAATGAAAGGTTTTAAATTTTTTGTAGTGTGGATACAAAACTGAATGAGAAGGCGACACGTCAGCAAACTTGCCAAAGAATGAATTTCCTTTAGAATATTAGATTAGATTAGACGCTCGAAAACCTTTTTAAACAGATATTAAAATTTAAAGTTTAAATTTGAAATGGTTTGAGTCAAATTTATATGAAATGTTTTACAGAGAATTCTATAAAAAACATAACCCATGCAGAAATCGATAAGGTGTTGCAAAGCAACGGTAAATGTCTCTCTGATTACCCATCCATGCCGAGCATCATCGGTGAATCTTTTTTGGATATGCAGAATAGATTGGTGATGGATGAATTGTTGTATGAGAGTTTCTCTTTGAAAGAAGAGCTTGACAGACTTCTGAATTCACTCACTGATGAGCAGAGGGTTGTTTATGACAAAATAATTTCAGCTGTTTCGGCAGGTAAAGGAGGATTTTTTTTCCTGTACGACTTTGGTGGGACTGGAAAAACATTTATTTGGAACACCCTGTCAGCATTTGTTCGATCTCGAGTTGAAATAGTGCTTAATGTTGCTTCTAGAGGAATTGCTTCACTTCTTCCTCCTGGAGGACGTACGACACATTCTAGATTTCGTATTCCTATACAGATCACCGAAGATTCAACACGTAATATGTAAGAACTCGCACCGCTAATTAAGGTAATTAATGATTTAATTGCGATAAATTAGGAAAATGATTCCATAATTGACCTTAATAATTATTATTTGGCTTAAATAATTATAGCAAGTGAGTAAGAATGCTGAAAGTCGCTTATCGGAAGAAAAGTGCAGATACCGGTTCTGCTAGTCGGTATAAATGCGTACCGAAAAAGTATCCTGGAAAATCATAACAAGTGCATGATAATTGCTAGAATAATATATAGGACTTGTAAAACGAGTTTCAAGTCAAAATAATGAGATCTGATGTCAGAACTGATACTGGCTATGAAAAAGAGCGTACCAGAAAGGTGCTCCAAAAAATAAAATAAAAATATGACAAATCTTAGAAAAAATGAGGAGGTTAAGATTCCAAAGTTTGAGATTAAGATCTTTTGCGTAGCTATTAATGCTAATACTGCGCGTTAAGTGGTCATTTGGCAATAAATTCCCTCTTTAAAGGCACAATGCCCTAGAAAACTGTATTGGCTGCGTGAGTGGGTGTTGGTGGCTGATCAGAATTGTTCTTCTTAGCCTTTCTTCACCATTCCTTGACCAAGTGATCACCTTTACTTGTTTCTTTGCATCTTTGAGTGTGTAAACACTTGGGAATCATCATTGTGAGGGTGCTGTTCTTGAGGTTTTGGCCACTGTTTGTAGCCATTGAGTGTGCTGAGTTGGGGTTTGGGTTGAGAGCCACCTTGTCCTTGGTTTGTGGAGCTTCAATGAGCTTCCTTTGTGAGGAAAGGGCGAAGCTTTGTGGCATTTTTGTGGGCCTTGTGTAGTCAGGTTGTTGGAGCTGGTTAGGAGCTCTAAGAGCAGCCATTGTTTCTGCTTTGAAGCCTTGAGTATGTACCTCAACCTGATCTTGAGTTTTTATGCTTAAAAATGGAACCTTGATGCATGTATTGAACTAAGTCGATAACTTAAGGGTGGGGAAGGTTAAACACACCTAGAAATGCATGTTTAAGTGTCTATAATCGGTTAAAGTTGGATCTTTTGGACTGGATATTCACGAAAATGCAGAACTGCATTCTGTCGTGAAATATCCGAATATTTGTCAAACAGATATCCAGATATTGATATCCGGATATGGGGATCTGGATATCCGGATATT
This sequence comes from Gastrolobium villosum, assembly GCA_032173675.1. NCBI lineage: Eukaryota > Viridiplantae > Streptophyta > Magnoliopsida > Fabales > Fabaceae > Gastrolobium > Gastrolobium villosum. The sequence continues at coordinate 54,478 of JAVKPL010011184.1, forward strand.
GTATATCCAGATATAGTCAGTAAGATATCCGGATATTGCATATCCGGATATGTTCCCGATGAGTATCCGGATATTCTGGGATTTCGAAGAACAGTAGCTGTGTTGTGTGTACAGTAGGCTATTGGGGGTTTGTGGACCCTATAGTAAGGAAGTTAGACTTCTGTAATTAATGAACTAAGTCAGAATCATGTGATTAAGGGTTTATGGCTTTGTTGGAAGCCTTAAGACGTAAAACGTAATGGAAAGACGTAGTCTTTAAGTGTTTATGCTTATGAGCTATGAATGATGATATATTATTGGTCCATAACAGATTGTGATACTGTTGTGTTTGGACTTGAGAGTGGTTAGACTCTTGGCTTGGATTGATTGCTTGCAAGTTAAGCTTTCGTGTCCTTGGTTTAGAGGTGGCAATTTGGGTTGACCCGCCCCGACCCGCCCCGCCCCGCCACCAACCCGTCAAAAACGGGGCGGGGCGGGTTGACCCGCCAAAAAATATGGGTTGGATATGTTGGCGGGTCAACCCACCAACCCGCCAATTAAAAAAAATTAATTAAAACTCAAAAAATAAATTATATTTTATGCTATATTTTTTTGCTTAAATGTATACTAATATTTGTCAAACATTATTTAGGAACTTATATATAGATAACATTTGTCATGAATAAAATTATTATTCTTTAATTTTTCTAAGAAGTATTAAGATAAAAAAAATTGGATATCACAAAAAATTAAGGAATTGAAATACTACCTAATTGTAAAATAAAAAATAAAAAATTATAGCCATGTTGTGAGGTATCTCAACCCAACCCACCCCGTTTTGGCGGGTTGGCGGGTTGACCCGCCGGGCTCAACCCATATTGCCACCTCTACCTTGGTTTAGCCATGTTGTGGTTCCACCATGTCCCATATGGTTATATGCATGCTGTGTTACATGCTTTTGATATTTGGAAATGTTGTTGAGTTGTTATATGCAATGTGGTGTCCACCTTTACGGTAAGCCTGAGTATGTAGTACATACGATATGGTGAGGTTGTGGGTGAGGTGCAAGCGGTGTTCCTTGTACTCATGTGGGTATAGACGTATTCCTACATTTCTCTGGCCAGTAGATAGTATAAACACACATGGCACGAATATCTGTTGCACTGCATACTTTTGGAACTAATATTGGAAATACTGCTTTTTGAACTTATGTTGCACATGTAAGTGAGCTTGGGGTGAAAGATCCTTGAGGACCCCTTGTCTTACTGAGATTTCTTGTTTAGAGATCTCACCCCACATTTGGGGATGCTTATTTCAGGTTCAGGTAATGTTGAGGCCTCAGGCAGTAGGAGGCCGGAGCTGAGTTAGATGATATTATATGCTGACTTGTTGGATGCTGGTTATGCATGCTGCTTTATGCTTTTAGCTTCATTTATGTTTGGGATTGTCTGTTGAAACTGTTGTTGGGCATTATGCCTTATTTGGTGAGCATGGGGATTGTCCATGCCACATAGACTTGATTATGTCTTCTTTTAGTTAAAGTTGTATTAATGTATCATGATTTTGGTCCAGGCTATGTGTTGTAGTCCTGTGACTTAGATACTCACTTTATATTTATATATGAGGTATTTCAGTTAGTTGTCTTGCAATTTACATACAGGCATTATTTTATGAAATTGATTTAGTAATCAAGTTGGCTAAGGTTAATGACGTCATAATTGAATTAAAGAAAAAGTTATTCCGCATTTTAATTAAGCGTAGCTTAATACGATAGTATGTTAACAAACCGGGTTAACACAGGCTGTTACATAATATAAAACAAAATTCTACTTTGGCAGAGTTGTTGTAAAAAACAAAGTTAATCATTTGGGATGAAGCACCGATGGTACACAAATTTTGCTTTGAGGCTCTTGATAGAACACTTAGAGATGTTCTTAGATTTTATGATACCAGCTGTGTTGATATGCCCTTTGGAGGAAAAGTTGTCGTTCTAGGAGGTGACTTTCGGCAAATATTACCTATCATTCCAAATGGCAGTAGACAAGAGATAGTTCATGCAACCATCAATTCTTCCTATCTATGGTCCCATTGTCATCTGTTATCTTTGACCAAGAACATGCGTCTCAATTCTGGAAGTAGCACTAATAATTTGTTGGAAATAAAAGAATTTTCTGAGTGGCTGCTTAAAATAGGAGATGGTGATCTTGGGGATGATGTTGATGGAGAATCTATTATAACAATTCCAGATGAATTGTTGATCAAAGGTTCAGAAGACCCATTTTCAGATATTGTTGATTTTGTTTACCCGAATCTGATGGATAATATATTAGATCCTACTTTCTTTAAAGAACGTGCTCTTCTGACTCCTAAATTGTCCGATGTTGCCATGTTAAACGAGCACCGCTGTGATTCCGGGTGAAGAAAGGACATTTTTGAGTTCAGATAAGGTTTTGAAACAAGACGGTAATTCATCTCTTGAGGATGATGAAATCTCCCCTGATATCTTAAATACATTCTCATGTTCAGGGATTCCTGATCATAAATTAACTTTGAAGGTTAAAGTACTGGTGATGCTATTGAGAAATATTGATCAATCAAAAGGTTTATGCAACGCTACGAGATTACTTATTACAAAGTTGGGGAATCATGTTGTTGAGCCAATTGTTCTTGCAGGAAACAATATAGGAGATACTGTGTTAATCCCTAGAATGACGATGAGCCCATCGGGCCATACATTTCCAGTAAACTTCCAAAGAAGACAATTCCCCTTGGTAGTTTCGTTTGCGATGACTATCAAAAAAAGTCAAGGACAGTCACTGTGTCATGTTGGCATTTATCTTCCTAGGCCTGTCTTCACTCATGGGCAATTATATGTGGCACTATCTAGAGTAAAGAGCAGACATGGATTGAAGATGCTGATACTTTGATGAAAATGGTTGTGTTACAAATACTACCTTTAACATCGTCTACAAGGAAGTATTTCAAAGATTAGTGTAGTATACTTGGTTATTTCTACAAAGAGATAACATTGTTGTTTGGTATCAGGTAAGATCTCAATTTTCTATCAGAAAATATTTTTTAATCTTCTTTGTTGATTTCCTTTAGTTGTTATGCCTATTTTTCTGCTAATTTTTTATTGTTATGCCGATTCAGTATTCGAGGCACAATCAGTATATTATTCCCTTGTCATTTTTCAGAGTCAAAGATTTTTCATTGTAATTCTGAATTATTCATCTGCCATAAACTATATAAATCATTTCAATAATTTTTTCTTTTCCAATAATTGTTTATATATTGTTTATGATTCATTTCGAACAACAACAAAAAATACCAATAATGCATGACGAACGATATTTTACAACTGTTGTGAGTATCGATTAGGCATATTTCTTATTATATTGTTGTGAACATGACATTTAGATTTTTTTAATGGAGATTTTGCTATCAACCATGAAATTTACTGTTTAAATTATTATATTCTTTTTTTTGTTCCTACCTTACCAGTTACACTTTTATGTCATACAAACAAACCGATTTTCTTATTAATTCGTTTACGGGACAAACAAACCGATTCCTTTTTTTCTTCGTGCATTGCACAGTTAATCAACTAGTTTTTGTAAAAAAGGACATAACACTATAACAAAAAAAATTAGAGATTTTTTTTTTTTGAACAATCCAAAGTTATATTTTTTGAAACAGAATTATAAGAAATCTATTTATCAGGAAGTTTGACAAAAATTGATTAGGCTTTTAAGAAAGAACATTCTCCTTCTAGATTACAAATGCCAATTTGTAATTAGGGTAGACACAATACTTCCCAGAAAAATAAACAAAACTATTGCGGGAATCAAAGCAATTTGATACTTGTGCCTTCAAGGCTTCTAAATCATGGCTGAAGCGACACTTGTCTTCGTAACGACATGAACTAAAATCAAAATGTTGCATGTTCCAAAGAACATTAAGTAATTTACCTGACGACATTCGCGTTTGAGCTCGCGCAAATGTCTAATGTTCCAAAGAACATTAGACTTCTTCTCCTTGACCACAACAGGAGTCTTATCGTTGGTGAGGGAACAGCCGCGCGCTCAGCCACTCACCATCGCATCTCGTCCTTCAGCCACAACCACCTTTTGTCACAGTTGCAGGAACCGCCAACCTCTTGACCACCGATTGGGGTAGGGACTTAGGGTTTTGTTTTTGAGAGGAGAGAAATGGGTTGCCGGTTGGTCTGTCGCAAGTTTCAGCTAGGGAAGGAAACACTGGTTTTTAACTTCTTATTAAATGCATTTTAATTTTTTAAAAATCATCATTTTATTAATGTGTTTTAATTTTTTAAATATTATAATTTTATTACAAAAATGTCACTTGACCGTGTCAGACACAATCAAATTCGCGTGTCAGATTGGTCAATATGACAGAAATGTTGACCAAGTGTCGGGTGTCCGACGCTGAATCTTCAGGTGATTTTTGGAAGTGCGAACATAGCCCGGAGAGAGTGGTAAAACTACTCCTTTGTGACTGAAAGGTCGGGTTTGAATCCGAAAATAGTCTCTTTGTAAATATGCAAGGGTAAGGATGCGTAAAAGGATTGTCGTCAACCCTACTCTCACTAGTCCAAGATTTAACGGGAGAGTGGTTTTCATAAATACCCTCATTTGGGCATTTTTCAACTACACATAAATGTACCAAATGACATATGGAGATGTTATGAGTATGAGAAATAAATTTTAAGAAAGATAGAATTGAAGAGCTGGAAATATAATGCTTACAACTTTTATAGCTGCTCCCGGATGTGGGCCATAGATCTCAACATGGAACCTAGTGTATCTCTAGAAACTTGGAATTTCACCTGTGTTTCCCCAGTAGTTGTCTTTGTATCATGCAGCTGGAAAAAGTAGAACAGTAAAATTTAGCTAAAATACCTTGGACACAATCTAATGGAATACAAAGTGATAAATTTGCTTAGACTGTACAATAATGCATAATTAAGCATACCTGTACATAGAATTATGGAATTGAAATTATGCAGTCGCTATCAAATCCAAGAATAATATCAAACACTATTAGACCATCTAAAATCACTAATTTTTTTTTTTTTTTTTTTTTTTTTGTAACAAAAGCACTAACATTTTGAATTCTATAATCAAAACCTAATTTTATTTTATTTTTTTGGGTAGATGAAATTGTGCAAGCAATTGCTCATGATATTCCGGGCCGAGAGTGGTGGTTTGGTAAAGCCCTCCTTAAAGTGGTGACTCCAGAATTCAAGTCCTTGACATAGTCAAAAACAGTTTTATTTAGCATTTCAAGATATCATTTCTAGAGACTATCCAAATAACCTTCTCAATATAGCATGGACATCAAATATCCTCTAAATGTGCTTATTATAGATATTGTATTTCGTAGACCAACTTTCCTAAAAACTTAATATATGAAAAATCATTATTAGTTTTATACCTAACACACTCCCACAAACAAAAACCCATTGAACTCGAAGTGTGCACAATACACAAGCCTTGTTTACCATGTGTTGAAATTCAACATTATAGAAGAATGGGTTATCAAGTATTGAGCTTCTAACCACTTAATCATGGAGACTTCCATACCACATGTAGGTTTTAGAAGAGTCCAAAATACCAAAAAAAACTTGATTGAATGGAAGAAAACACACTAGCGAACCTAACACCACAACCTAACCCAAAACATTATTGCATTAAATTCATGGGTCTCTCCACTTTATATGGGCCTCAATTTCCCCATTCCTTTGTAATATGAAACTTCTTCACTCAAACTCCACATTTCGCTCACACTTTAATTCCCAACAATATCACCCTCAAAGTATTAGTTATTAAAATTCCTCCTAATTTTCAAAAAGGCCACTTCCAAGAACCAAGCCCACTTTTCCAAAGGCCATATATGTACCAACATGTTACCACACATCGCCAAACCAAGCCATGTCTTGACCACCACATCATCGCTCACAACCAGACTTGACCACCGGCTTATACCATTGTTTCTCCAATAGTTGTCCTAGCCGAACCATTGGTTTCGATATCATGTCTTAGGTGAAGGCGCGTTAATGGTTTTATATCTGTTGGTTCCAAAAATTCAACAGGAAAGATAACTAATAGAGAAAAAGAGTGAATCAACTACACTGAATAACATCGCTTTGATTAATGGAAAAACAGAGTCATATACATAACAGTGAATACAGCTCAGAACAACAATGAAAGACACAATCCTCCCAATCAACTACCTGATTGAAAGAGAAATTACAATGAACTCTTATCCCTTCACAGCAACTGAGACTACCCCTGCCTAGTGCCACTACCCATGCGTTTACACAATATTCTTCACACTCATTCCCCTCTCCACTAACAATCCTATATTACTGAATCTTCCATTCCACTCACTCCAATATTCCCTTCTCCATTAATAGCTACCACGTGTACATACTAGTAACTAACTTTGGGTTGTCCTTAGCTCCTTTCTTATGGGCCCTTCGTTTGAAGATTTTGTCAGAGTTTGAAAGGCCCATCAACACCCCCTCTTCAAAATTCATCTTATCCCCATGGTAAAAGGAAATTGAGCCTGAAAGTCTGTCAAATTCTCCCAAATGCAGTCACAATCAGCCAACTCTTCCCATTGCATCAAAATTTCCACTTGCCCATCAAGTAAACGTCGAGCTTTAAGAACAGCAGCTGGATGAACTTGTCATTCTAAGGAATCAGACAAGCAACGAGGCAAATCCAACAGAGGAATAGAAGGATGAACAACTCTCTTTAGTTCCGAAACAAGAAAAACAGCATGAACCTTTGAATATGAATGCAACTCTAGTCTATAAGCAACTGGACCCACTCGTTCCTTGATCTCAAAAGGCCCAGAAATTTGTGGGGAAGATTTAGGAAGAACCAACCTATTTTATACCACAAACAACCTTTTAAGACATGATATCCAAGATGAAATTGGTATCCAATAGCACCTTAATTAATTTTTTTGTAAAGAACCAATTCAACCCAAAAGCTTAAGCTATTGGGTGAGGCTACATTAATGGTTTTATATATCTCTAACACGCCCCCTCTCATTGGGCTTGAAAGGTGGATAATGCATCAGGCTCAGCCTACCTGTGATAAGAAATTCCACACAAAAAATGGGGGGACAGCGAGGATTTAAACCAGGACATCAAGGCTCTGATATCATGTAAAAGGAAGGATAATATTATATTGAAAAATTGTTTATTATAACTGTACAAGAGCTCTCTATTTAAAGAGGTTAAATGACCTAATGGGCTAAGCCAAAAGAAGATTCTATAATAGAATGAAATAATAAATAAAATAAATAATTACAATTATTTACAACAAATTTTTTTGTGATTAGGTCATTGAGCACCTCATCGGACAACTTCTGCAAATCTAGACTCGTGACTAAGGTGAGCTCTTTGCAGTCCATGACATGCGGCAACACATCATCAGCAGTATTTTCAACCCTTGGTTTGTACTGTATCTCAAAGTCATGCCCCATCAACTTAGCCACCCATCTTTGTTGACCCTCTACCATAAGTCGTTGTTCCATTAAGTATTTAAGGCTCCTTTGGTCAATTTTAATCTCGAAATGGCGCCCCAATAAATAATGACGCCGCTTGTGAACAGCGAAAACAATAGCCTTTTAGTTCATGCTCATAAACTTACAGAGACTTATCTTTTTCAGAAAAAGCTTTGCTAACAAAAGCAATCAAGCATCCACCTTGCATAAAATCTACCCTCGTGCCAACGGCTGAGACATCCGTCTCCACTACAAAGGTGTCATCAAAATTAGGGAGTACCAAGGTCGGTAGTTTCAACATTTCTTGTTTTAAAGAATCAAATGACAGTTGGGCTTCATCACTCCATAACAAATTATCCTTTTTCAGCAACTGAGTTAATGGCCTACCAATGTGACCGTATTGTTTCACAAAACGTCTATAGTACCCTATCATCCCTAAAAATACCCTAAGACTCTTCAAATTTTTAGGAGTTGGCCACTGCTGTACTGCTTCCAATTTATGCGGATCAGCCTTCACACCATTCTGGGAAATCAAATGACCCAAATATTCCAGCTCATATTTTGCAAACTTGCATTCTTTAAAATTTGCAGAAACACGATTCGGCCTCAGGACATCCAATACCACCCTTAAATGTTTACTATGTTGTTCAACATTGTTACTATAAATCAGAATGTCATCAAAGAAGACTAAGACGAATTTGATTATAACTTGATTTCAAGTTTATTTTTGAAAAAAGTTCAATACCATTTAATTCATCCAAGAGTTCATCAATAACTGGAAGAGGGAATTTATCGGGAATTCGTTACCTTACTTAAGGCTTTGTAGTAGACAAAGAATCTCCAACTTCCGTCTTTTTTCACAAGAATCAAGGGGCTAGAGTATGGACTGCAACCCGTTCTTATCACATCCGCTACAAGCATCTCCTTAACAAACTTCTCAATCTCCTCCTTCTGGTAATACAGATAACAATATGGGCGTATGTTGGGAATATCGGCACCTTGCTTCAATATGATTTTGTAATCACATTCCCTTGGAGGTGGCAACTCTGAAGGTGGTTGGAACACATCTTCATACTGTAGAAGCAATTCTGAAATTCGTTGGTCTTCTATCTGTGAGTTTGATAATTCCGAAGCATAGTATCCCAGCTCGACATATTACCTTTCTATCCCCTTCCTCCACTAACAAGTCATTCCCTTGTATGATACTTGGCTATATGACAACTTAGGGTCTCCCTTCAAGGTTACAATCTTCCCCTGCCACGTAATTCGAAGGAATAGTTTGCTGAAATTAGCTTGAATGTCCCCCAATCCTTCCAACCAAGTGAAACCCAAATCAAAACCCTTAAGGTTGAAGACAAAGAAATCTTGTGTTATTGACAAGTTGGGTAATACCAGTGTCACTCCCTAGTAAAAAGTTCCTTTATCTTGTACCTGGTAGCCATCTCCAACCTCCACTCTGAAAGACTTCGATCTGAGCACCGGCAGCCCCAAAGTGTTCATCGTGCGTTCACCAATGAAACTGTGAGACGCTCCAGTATCGATCAGCATCACCACCTTGTGGCCGTGAACCTCCCCCTACAACTTCAAGGACCGGTTGGAAGTGATCCCCACCATGCTCTGAACACTAAGTTGGAGAGTCTCGGTCTGCTCTCTGTCTACTTCTCCTTGACACAACTCTTCCTCCATGCTTTCGCACATAATCATGACATGCAACTGCAAGTTCGGGCAAACATGACCTGGACCAAAGGGTCCATCACAACGGAAACATAAGTTTCGACGCCGACGATCCTCTACTTGCTCTGGTGTTAGACAGCGGAATCGACTACCACGGCATCCGTCTATCGCACTGACCAGCATCCCTGTTTGATGCGATGACCCTCCATGCTCTGTTGTCACACTCCTCGTTAGGTTAGGGTTCGAGCTGCTAGCTAACCCATGAGTGTGGGTGTAGTGTTTTGGGCCGAAGCAGCTGGCCCATTCCCACCCCAACATGACCCCACCTTTGTTTGTTAGAGCAGGCCTCCCACCCGAATGGTAACCATTTCCAGGCCTAAATCCGTTTCGGCCCATATTTGATTCCTCTCTTCACAACACGGTTTCCCTTTCTTCTACACGTTCAGCGAGCACCATCTTCCGTCCAAGGTCATCAGGTGAATGCAGGTGAAACTCTGCTCTAATATTCGGTTTCAGCCCGAGCAGAAAAGCGTCTTGCATCATCTCTTCATCAGCGTGTCTCAATGGAGCCGACAACACTTCAAATTGCTTCCGGAATTCCGCCACTGTGTCGGATTGCTTCAACTCCATTAAAGCCTTATACGGATTTCCTGAAAGTGAGACATGGAAACATTACACAATCGCCATCCTGAATATCGCCCAATCGATCAACGGATTTCTTGGTTCCCACCACTGGAACCAACTCAGAGCTTCTCCTTCCAAGCAAATTAAAGTTGTCTCTACATGTTCCTTCGGTGGTATTCGGTTTACTCAAAAATAATGCTCCGCTCGAAACATCCAGCAATAACGGTCATTGCCGGAGAAATATGTAACTACCACTGATATGCGATCAGCATATAAGGAATTCTAAGACAAAAAGAGGAAGAATGTGATTCAATCTGATGCAAGAAAGACAAAATCACTGTTAAATTTGTCAAATATCTGAATCTGAGGTGTTATACTGATTTTATGTTGAATTCACAGGAAAAATGCATAAATTGGAGTTAAAAAGGACAAAGCAAAACCAAAAGCCCACGCTACAAGCGTGGGAATGGCGCTTGTAGCGTGAAAGACTCAAATTGGACAGAAGCCACCGCGCTGAGAGCGTGGTGACCGCGCTTGCAGCACAGGGAAGGAAAAATTGGCAGAGGCTCCCACACCCACAGCGCGGGAACCACGCTGCCAGCGTGGGAGGCGCGAACATTTTACAATTTGAAGATTTGAAAAAGGGATGCATTAGGTCAAGTCTCTTATAAATAGAGATTCAACCCTAAGGAAGAACACACAACCGGAGGCAGCAACCAAGAGTACGGAGGCGGAGTTCTGGACGAGATCTGAAGTCTTCAACTCACGTTTTCTAATCAACATCCTGTATTTTCTTCTTCATCTTTTGTTTTGTCGGGCATGAATATGTCTGGCTAGTACTCTTTATTGTAGTTAGGGTCACGAACCCTATGTGAACCCTTGTTACGATGGATTGATATGAATTCTTTTGATTATGTAAAATTCTTCATCATTACCTTGTGCGTATTTGATATTTTCTTTATTAGACCTGATCAATCTGATAGTTGAAAGTAGTTTGAGGGTTAGAACCCTAGATAGGGATATTGGGGTTTCTGATCTCGAAAGGGGGTAAGATGACGATTATTGTGCATGCTAGGAATAGATGTATGTTAATCGCGGATGTTTGAATTATCACGTTTATTGCTTAATTTTCATGAAGGGTTACTAAGGGATTAGGATTCTCATGAGTGTTGAAGGGTTGAATCACCAAGGAATTGGGGTTTAGCTAATTATTTCAAGATGATAATTATCCGAGTTTTTACATAATTAAGTGGTTTTAGATCAATCCAAAGTGACAAGCGGGGATCATATGGTGAGTGTATCCTAACTGCAATTCTTTTCTCATAGTTTTACAAAAATTCTCATTGATATCTTATTCCTGTCATCAGATTAAAGAAAAATTAACAAAAACAAGTCTTTTAATTTCATTTTTATGCATTTTAAATTACAATCGTTTTTCATCCAATCGATTTGTTCAAATTAAGAAGACTGGTTACTTAGGTACTTGTCTTACAATCCCTGTGGAGACGATAATCTACTCACTACTGTATTACTTGTGCGATCGGTACACTTGCCGGGTGCAACATGTTTTTGGCGTCGTTGCCGGGGATTGTAAATTCAATATTACAAATAACCGTTGATCCTTGAGATTGAATTTTTATTTTTATTTTTATTCTTTTTATGTCTTGTTTTTTTTTTGTTCAGGTGTTACTAATAATTTTTCCTGAGTTTTATGCGAGGTAGGCTCCCGCCTAAGGACTTTGTGATTGATTCCGAGATTGCAAGAACCGAAAAGCAACTAAGGAAGGCTGCTAGACAGATAATTTGGGATGATTCTAAGGACACACCTATACAACCAACTCAAGACATGGCAGAAAACAACAATGTTGGTCATGGTAGAGGAGGAAATGCAAACAACCAACCTCTAAGACTGTTGAATACAATTCTGACTCCAGTATTCAACAGAGCCAACTCGAGCATAGTCAGGCCGAATGTGGAGGCCAAAAACTTTGAGCTGAAACCATCATTGATTTCTTTGGTGGAGAGGGTTCAGTTTTCTGGTGCTGATGAGGAGGATCCTCATGAATTCATAGACCAATTTCTGATGGTCTATGATACGACTAAGCACAACGGAGTATCTACTGATGCTATCAGGCTTCGATTGTTTCCTTTTGCTGTTAAAGGAAAAGCGTTGCGATGGATTGAAAGGCAACCAGCAAATAGCATCCTTACGTGGGAAGATTTGTCTAGCAAATTCTTTGCTCATTTCTTTTCCATGGAGAAATATAATCAGCTGGTGAATGAGATCACTAATTTTCGCCAGCTGGAAGGAGAATCACTTTGCGCAACATGGAACAGATTTCAGGAACTTAACAGGAAGTGTTCACACTATGAAGGAGATGATGATAGAAAAGTGGCGATATTCTTCAATGGAACCACTCCTGAAACAAGGATGATAATAAATAGCGCAGTTGGAGATTCTATTCGGGAGAGTACATCTGAGCAGGCTATAGATATGATCAAAAAGCTTGCAAGGAATGAGAATGAGAGTGTATTAGTGTAACATCCCGCATAATTAGTAAAATACATAAGTACTATATGTTATAGATGTATGTGTAGATTTCGGATTTTTGGTTTTTGTGAGATGGTTGCGAATGGGTTGACCTTTATCCTTGGATAAGACTAAGGTAATTAATTAAATTAAATCATAGGAGGATAAATATGTAGACTTGTGAATTTAATCATATGAGTAATGTGAGTGTGTGTTAGAAGGCCTTAGTGTTTATTGGACTTTGGAAGTGGGCTAGAGTGTGTGTGGACTTGTCACCTTTGGACTTATGTGATTGGATTCTTTGTGTGTGTGGCCAATGGCCCAAGGATGGCTTTTGGATCCATCAAGTTCAGCCCAAGGTTAAACCCACACTTTTTTCCCCTAAGCCTTGTCCAACAAGGTTGTTTGTGCACCAAGGAACTTGCACATGGCTAGATGCATTTCCTCCTCTTTCATGCGCAAAAGAGGGTGATTATACTTAGAAAAAATCTGCCAATTTCCCTCTTGTTTGACCGCCACTTCACCTTGCTTTTGCACCTCTTGGATTCAATTTTATTGCATGAAAGACACATGTGCACTTTAGCATGATTTTAGGCTGCATACTTCCCCATTTAGGCGCACATGGAGGGGTCTTGGTGCAGATTTTTTATGACACAAATCTGACTTGAGTGTTGACCAAGTGAACCACCTTACACCTTCCATCATGAGGCTGAATTGTGCAGATTTTTGCATGCTTTAGACAGTCCATCATGAGCCAAATCTCCCCCTTACTTCCACATGCAATCAAAGAAGATTTTTGGGGCTGCAACCTCTCATCATTTGCGCACCTAGACTGCATCAATGCAGATTTTTGGGCTGCCATGTGGTTGTCTTGCATGTTGACTTAGTAAACCTCTTACATGTGCTTATGATGCACCTCCTCCACTCCATCTTATGCGCATAGCTTGGTCAATTGTGCAGAAATTTTTCTGACTTAGGACAGCTTTCAAATCTGAACATATCCCCCTCACCTCCTTGCATGTGCATAGTGTACTTTAGAAGCAACCAAATGTGCAGTCCCACCTCTTCAAGTAACCAGAATTTTCATGATGCTTAATCATGCCACTTCTCCTCACTTTCCCTTTAAATATGCGCATAAGGAAGGGGCTGGCCTCATGTACAAGTGCAGCCAACATCTCCTCCTCCTCCTCACTCTCTAGCCGAACCAACAAGCTTCCTTGGAGCAAGAAGACTTTGCCAAGCCAACTCCCTCCTTCCGTCACCATCAAACCGTGGCCTAGACACAAGTGAAGTGTGAGTTTCCCCTCTTTTCCCTCTCACTGCCCAGCCTTGTCTTCAACCTTGAAACTGTCCAAGCTTGTTCATCCTCACCTTGTGTGCGCATAGATCATCATAGGAAGTGGGGACTTGTTGTGAAGTAGAGCTAGAAAGGGTGTGGTGAAGTGTGTGCTACAAGAGGTAAGCCTTGAACTTAGACCTCTTTCATTGTGTAACCATGTATGTGTGCTTGAATGCCTCCTTGAATATGTTTTGCTTTGGATTCTTGATTGAGCATGGTTAAAGTATAAGTATGGAGCCATTTTATGATGACTTGTATGCATGAGTTGTAGAGTGAAAGTCTCATGGTTATGCTTAAGATAAAATGCCACTGTTTCTGCACATATATGCCACTGTTTCTGCACCTTATATGCCACTGTTTCTGCACATATATGCCACTGTTTCTGCACATTATATGTCACTGTTTCTGCATAAAAACACTCACTGTTTTAGTCATCATATGCCACTGTTTTTATGCATAAAATGCCACTGTTTTAGTCATCATATGCCACTGTTTTTATGCATAAAATGCCACTGTTTTAGTCATCATATGCCACTGTTTTTATGCATAAAATGCCACTGTTTTAGTCATCATATGCCACTGTTTTTATGCATAAAATGCCACTGTTTTAGTCCATAATATGCCACTGTTTTATGCATAAAATGTCACTGTTTTAGTCCATAATATGCCACTGTTTTATGCATAAAATACCACTGTGTTAGTCCATAATATGCCACTGTTTCAATGTCCAAAAAACCATGATTTATGCTACTGTTTTAATGCTCAAAAATGTACCATTCATGCCACTGTTTTGATGCATAAACATCACTACTCATGCCACTGTTTTGATGTTCAAAAGTCACTATTTATGTCGCTGTTTTAACATTCCTATGCCACTGTTTCTGCCACTGTAAAACGTCACTGTTTCTGTTTTAAAACGTTCACTGTTTCTGCTGTATGTTTACTGTTTTCTTGCTGTAAAATGTCACTGTTTCTGTCCACTGTTTTTAAGGAAAATACCACTGTTTTCTGTTCACTGTCTTAAAAGAACAACTCACTGCTTCTGCTCACTGTTTTAAGCACAAACGTCACTGTTTTCTGCTGTAAAAACGCTGCTGTATGCTCACTGTTTTGCTGCTGTAAGACACTGCTGTATGCTCACTGTTTCTGCTGTAAATAGCCACCGTAAATGATTGGTTGTAATTGATTTAGGTGCGCTTAAGAAGTAAGATACTTCGCTGCTGTTTGGTAATATTTAAGGCACGCAAAGGTAAGTGTCAGGCGATATTGCCTAATGTGACTATTGACTACTGGTATAAAATTGTGACATGATGCTCCATATGCCGTAAAAATATTATGTTCCATTATGATGAAAGGAAACTGCCAAAAATGTGCCGTGATGGCTATATGATTATGAGGTAAAGACGTTATGTGGCAGCATAACGCATATGAAAGGTATATAAGCATGCACCTTGCATCATACCGCATTTTGTACATTTTGTGTGTGAAAGCATAGCATGGCATGCATGTACCAAGAGCATATAGGTCTTGCTTTTTAGAATAGTTATGTACAGGAACATGTGTTTTGAGCAAGCATCATATAGGCATCCCCAAGGTACCGGGGTATGGGACACTTGGCATCAGTCCGCATAGGCCCACAGTTGGAATCCACATGGAGCTCAGGTGCCAAGGGATATTTGATTCCATTGTGAAGTGCGCGCACGACGGTGCTAAAAGCGCAAAGGAAAGGCGTTATATACGCAATATATGAATATGATAAAAAGGAAAAGGAAAAGGAACAAGGATATGTTGAAGTGACTGTTTATGATTTTGTGCCTAGTTAATACTGTTATATTACTGGTTTTGTTGCCACACTACTGGGATTATTCTCACCCCTTCGGGGCTGCTATTTTCCAAAATGGCAGGAGGACGTAAAAGCATTTGAAGACATGATATTTGCTGTGCTTGCTGATGAATGGACGTGTACTGTTGCTGTTTGTTTGATTGGATGACTGTAATGATTAATGTTTTGGCACTCTTGGATGACCGTAGACTTTATCATCTTTATTTTATCTTGAACTTTTATGAACAGCGGTTATTTTGGAAAACCTTTGTGAAAAGAATTTAAGTGCTGAAATTTTTACAGTGCACCTTACGGGTGGTGTTTTTACGAGCAAACGAACTCGGAATTACTATTATTTTATATGCACGCGAAGCCCCAAACGTGCTCTTTCAAAATCACTTGAAATATTTTTATCGTCCAAACAGATGTGATAAGAACTATTGAAATGCTTTTCGGATTTGTATGCTGCTATGAGATTCCTTGTTAGCTCATGTGACGTTAACGACTCTAATTCCGCTTAGCAAACGACTCTCTTGGATGCATACAAGGGAGGGCGTTACAATTAGCTCCCGTAAAAAGAGCAGAGATAAAGCTAGCAGACGATGATGTTATATCATTGTCTAAGAAGTTTGACATCTTGAGTGAAAAATTTGAGAAGTTTCAAGTGTCAAAGGTTCAAACAACTCCTCTGGTTTGTGATAAGTGCCAAGAAAATCATGAATCCAGCGAATGTCCTAATCCGTTGTCAGAAGATTCGCCTCAACAGTTGCAGGTGAATGGGATCTGGTATGATCAGCGTCCTCCACAGCAAAACTTTCAGAGAAACCAGAATTTCCCTGGTGGTAACAACAATTTTCAGCGGAGGAATCAAGGAGCTGGTATGGATTTCAAATCCAACAATACCAACAATTATGCTCAATCTTCGCAGAATCAACAAAGAGAGCCGGCTGAGTGGGAAAAAGCTTTTGCTCAGATGGCCAAGGCTTCCAATGAGATGGCTCAACATACTAATGCTTTCATGGAGGAGACTAGAGCCAACAATAAAAACACAAATGCTTCCATTAAGAACCTGGAAAATCAGATAGGCCAGCTGGCAAAGCAATTTACAGAAAGAAATCCAGGTACCTTTCCAAGCAATACAGTTATTAATCCAAAGGATGATTGTATGGCTATTACCACAAGAAGTGGTAAAGTTTTAACAGCTCCAACAAAACCATCTATAAATGTGTAAGACACAGAAAAGGGAAAGGAGGAGCAGAATAAGGAAGCAGTTGAACTAGAAATTGAGGTAATTGTGCACGAAAGAACAAAGAAGTTGTTGCTGAGAAAGAACAGGTTGAAGAGCAACCGGCTGTGGCAAAGAAAAAGCATGAGTTAAGCCATGAATATGTGATGTCTAAGGCACCCTACCCAGAAAGATTCAAGAAGGGAGCCTATAACAAGCATTATGATAGATTCTTGGATATTTTCAAGAAGCTGCACATCAATATTCCTTTTGCTGAAGCTCTAGCAAATATGCCTAGATATGCAAAATTCATGAAGGATCTTTTATCCAGAAAGCAGAAGCTACAAGAATGTCAGACTGTAACACTTACTGAGGAGTGTAGTGCTTTTATTCAGCAAAAGATTCCAGATAAGCTTAGTGATCTGGGGAGTTTTAATATCCCTATTGCTATTGGTGATATTGGTATTGGAAAAGCCTTATGTGATCTTGGGGCTAGTATTAACTTGATGCCTTTCTCCGTGTATAAATCTTTGGGGATTGAGGAATTAAAGCCTACAGAGGTATCTTTCCAACTTGCTGATAGATCTGTGAGAAAACCTAATGGGATTATAAAAGATATTCTTGTCAAGGTGGATAAGTTTATCTTTTCTGCTGACTTTGTGGTGTTAGATATGGGAGAAGGAAGTGAAAAGCCAATGCTCTTAGGAAGACCCTTTTTGGCTACAGCCCGTGCTTTAATTGATGTTGAGCAAGGGATGATCAAACTGAGAATGAATGATGAGGAAATCATCTACAATGTTTCTGAGGCTTTGAAGAGCCCCGCTGAGAATAATGATTGTTTCCAGGTTGATTCTTTTCATGAAACAGTTCAACACAAGAAGGAGCGTCATCAAGAGATTGATTATGAGTTGAGAGCTCGTGATCACGTACCCTTTGAAAAAGAAGGAATTGCTGTAGAGGTACTCAAAGAAAAAGCTGAAGATGTAGAGGTTGGGGCCCCTAAGGTTGAACTGAAAACCTTGCCCGACACTTTGAAGTATGTATTATTGGGAGATGGTGATACTTATCCAGTAATAATCAATAAAGATCTCTCTTCGGACCAAGAAAAGGAGCTAGTTGAAGTTTTGAAAGCTCACAAGACCGCCATAGGATGGTCTATTACTGATTTGAAAGGTATAAATCCTTCTTTTTGCACACATAAGATTCTCATGGAGGATGATATCAAACCCGTGAGACAACCACAAAGAAGATTAAACCCAACAATGAAGGAGGTGGTGAGAAAAGAAGTTGTGAAGCTTCTTGATGCAGGAATGATTTACCCAATTTCAGATGCTACTTGGGTAAGCCCAGTTCAAACAGTACCAAAAAAAGGTGGTGTGACAGTAGTCACAAATGCACAGCAAGAGTTGATTCCAACCAGAACTATCACAGGTTGGAGAATGTGTGTAGACTACCGAAGGTTGAACACAGCTACTCGGAAAGACCATTTTCCACTACCTTTTATTGATCAGATGCTGGAAAGACTGGCGGGCCACTCTTATTATTGCTTCTTGGATGGTTATTCAGGCTACAACCAAATACCTGTAGCTCCTGAAGACCAGGAAAAGACAACTTTCACTTGCCCATTTGGAGTCTTCGCGTACAGAAGAATGTCGTTCGGCCTCTGCAATGCACCTGCCACTTTCCAAAGGTGTATGCTCTCTATCTTTTCTGATATGGTAGAGAAATGTTTAGAGGTATTTATGGATGACTTCTCTGTTTTTGGTTCAAGTTTTGATTCTTGTTTGAGCAATTTGTCTAAAGTCTTAAAGAGATGTAATGAGACTAACCTTGTTCTGAATTGGGAGAAGTGCCATTTTATGGTAAATGAAGGTATAGTGTTGGGACATAAAATCTCTAAATCTGGGATTGAAGTTGATAAAGCAAAATTGATGTTGATTGAGCAACTTCCCATTCCCGTAAATGTTAATGCTGTTAGGAGTTTCCTAGGACATGCAGGTTTTTACAGGCGGTTCATCAAGGATTTCTCCAAGATTGCTAAACCATTGAGCCAACTCTTGGTGAAGGACTCGGAGTTCTTATTTGATGATGCATGTTCTAAGGCATTCCATTTGTTGAAAGAAAAGCTTACTACAGCTCCTGATTGGAACCTCCCGTTTGAGCTCATGTGTGACGCCAGTGCTTATGCAATTGGTGCCGTCCTTGGTCAGCGTAAGGAAAAATTGTTACATGTCATTTACTATGCTAGCAAAGTCTTGAATGATGCTCAGGTTAATTATGCAACAACTGAGAAAGAAATGTTAGCAGTAGTTTATGCACTGGACAAATTTAGACCTTATTTGTTAGGATCTAAAATCATTGTTTTCACTGACCATTCTGCTATTAAGTTTTTGATGACTAAGCAGGATGCTAAACCACGATTATTGAGGTTGATGCTACTCTTTCAAGAGTTTGATTTGGATATCCGAGACAAGATTGGAGTGGAGAACAAAATGGCTGATCATCTTTCCAGAATTCAGGCGAAAGAGTTACAAGATAGTCCAGAAAAAGAAATCAATGACTATTTTCCTGATGAAAAGGTAATGGCAGTCTTTGTTCCTCCATGGTTCGCAGACTTCGCCAATTACAAAGCTGTGAGGGAGTTGCCTCCTAACCTTACTAGGCAGCAACAAAAGAAGTTTTTGCGAGATGTAAAGAGGTATTTCTGGGATGATCCGCATCTATATTTTCAATGTGCTGATGGGATCATTCGCAGATGTGTCCCTGAGTTTGAAATGAGTCAGATCTTGTGGCATTGCCATGCTTCCAACTATGGAGGGCACTTTGGAGGCAATCGAACCGCTCAGAAAGTCTTGCAAAGCGGTTACTACTGGCCGACACTATTCAAGGATGCGAGAGATTGTGTGGAAAAATGTGATAAGTGTCAGAGAGCGGGTAATATTTCACGCAAGGATGAGATGCCTCTGAATAATATATTAGAGGTAGAGCTGTTTGATGTATGGGGCATTGATTTCATGGGACCATTTCCCTCATCTTATTCCAATCAGTATATCCTTGTTGCTGTGGATTATGTCTCCAAGTGGGTTGAAGCTGTTGCTCTTCCCACCAACGATGCTAAGGTGGTTGTAAATTTTCTGAGGAAGAATATTTTTACAAGGTTTGGAGTACCTCGGGCTATTATCAGTGATGGAGGTACGCACTTTTGTAATAAACATTTTGAAAGCTTGCTAGTTAAATATGGGGTGAGACACAGAGTAGCCACACCATATCATCCCCAGACTAGTGGGCAAGTTGAAGTCTCCAACAGGGAGATAAAAAGAATCCTGGAAAAGACAGTGGGAATTTCTAGGAAAGATTGGGCTAAGAAGCTTGATGATGCACTCTGGGCGTACAGAACTGCGTTCAAAACTCCTATTGGCATGTCACCTTATCAGTTGGTGTATGGCAAACCTTGTCATTTGCCAGTGGAGTTAGAACACAAAGCATTGTGGGCTACAAAGTTTTTAAATTTTGAACCATCAGGAGCTCAAAAGAAAAGAATACTTCAGCTGAATGAGCTTGATGAGTTCAGAAGGACTGCATATGAAAGTGCACAGATTTACAAAGAGAAGACTAAGTTGTGGCATGATAGCAAGATCAAGCCCAAAGAGTTTGCACCGGGTCAACAGGTATTATTGTACAACTCTCGACTGAGGTTGTTCCCAGGTAAACTTAAATCTCGTTGGTCTGGTCCTTTTGTAGTGACAAATGTATTCCCATATGGTACCGTTGAAATCTCTCCTCTTGATGCTGAGAGACCTTTTAAGGTAAATGGGAATCGTTTGAAATTTTACTATGGAGAACCTGTGAATAGGGACACAATTTCTGTCCCTTTAACTTCACCTGAGTAATCATGGTTCCAGTCAGGCTCGTGACGTTAAACAAGCGCTTGCTGGGAGGCAACCCAGTGGACAATTTTTCAAATTTCTTAGTTTAGATGCATGCTTTTAATTTTAGGTGTTGATAAGTGCTAGAAGTTAAGGATGAGTTTGTTAAGTCCATGCTGATAGCGTGGTACTCACGCTAGCAGCGTGGATCAGGAGAAAATGACAGAGAGTCCCGTGCTGATAGCGTGGAAACCGCGCTATTAGTGCCATAGAGCCAAAACAGGCAGTAAGATCCACGCTACTGGCGTGGTTCCCGCGCTGTGAGCGTGAGAAATTCGAAAAGAAATCCACGCCCGTAGCGTGGGTGTGGTGCTTGCAGCGCCGGAAGGTTAGAATGGGCAGTGAATACCGCGCTCCCAGCGTGAAACCCACGCTGCGAGCGCGGGATTCAAATCAGTTTTTTTTAAAAAGGACAGAACCCTATTTTTTGTTCACTCAGCTCACCTATCTCGCCGCCACCCATCCATCTCCCTCTCAAATTCCTCTCCTCACCCAAACACAACTCACACCCATCTCCCTCATCACCACCATCTCTTTCTCTCAACTTCTTCCTCCAACACAACCAACCACCCCAACCACCATACCACTTCCTTTCTTTTTCCATTCTTCTTCTCTTCCATATCACCTCTCCCTCAACCATTGTGGGGTTAAAGTTAGGGTTCTAGACATTGGGTTTTAAGCGCTGCACAATCAAGGTTGTGGGTTTCTCTCCGTTGCAAATAAACAACAATGGCTGGTGACAAGGTAAGTTTAAGGCTTTTTGTTTTTCTATTGCAATGTGTGGTTTGATGTGGCCATTTTACAATGGTAAGTTGATGGGTGATGATATCTAAGTGTGTGGATTGTTCGGGTTTTGGTCATGCATACTAGGTGTTTGATAAATTGTCTGATGTAAATTCCCTAGTGTATGATTGATGAAAGGTCATAACATGTGTATATGTGGATAATGGGATTACATGTGTCATAAAATTGTGGAGGATAAGCATGGTTTAGCCTACATACCACATGACTTTGTGTTTGTAATTCTACAGGAACATGACCTTGTTTAGATCAATTGAACTTAAATGACTTGAATATCAATTGCCATGACCACATGAGATTGCTAAGTTGTTAGTTCATGCGAATTTGATTCTGATTTCCAATGATTTCGATTTAGACCATGATGACTTATTGGCATATGATAATTTGGTTGCACAAACTAATAAATCTGGGAATTGGTTTGTTTCTTTGCTTCACAATTCACATGTCTGTGTTGTATTCTATTGTGTTGGACTTTTCTGAGTGCAGGGAAAGACGACCACCAAGAAGACTGCTGGCGCAGGAGGTAAAAATAATGGTGGAAGCAGTGCATCTGACACTAAAAGGCCTAGGGCCCCTGCTCTTGTTGATTTTGTTGGTAACTGGTTCCTGACACCGGAGGCACAGGACCGGTACTACAACTGGTTCTTGAAGAAGAAAATTATTCAAGAGCGAAGAATTAGTAGTTTTCTTGCGGACGACTGTCCGATGAAGTTGACGATAGAAAGGAGACGCTGGAACCATTTGGTACAATTTCCGAGAGCTAGCTGCAGCACCATTTTAAGGGAGTTCTGTGCCAATGCAGATAGAGAGACTGTGGACAGGACCAGAAAGAGTTGGGTGAGGGGGAGAGAGGTCTCCTTCACAGCATTTCAGATCGAGAGGTTCTTACAAACCTCTTGGGATGCTACACAGTCGTGCTATTTTACAGACACATTCAATAGGATGCAGCCTGTTGAAGGGGTATATCGAGAGGAGATGCTTGCCATAGCTGCAAGAGTACGTGAGGGTATCACTCAGCCTCATTCTGCTTGGAAGCCAAAGCATGGTCTGCCTGATGTACCTGAAAAATAAGATCGGCTGGACCTTAATGAGGAATCAATCTTCTGGCATTCATTCATCAACTCCACCATCATAGCTTCCACTAACCTGAGCGATGTGAATGTGGAAAGAGCAGTTCTGCTGTATACTCTACTGGGAGGGAAGAATCTTCACATTGGGGCTATTCTGTCTGATAGGATAGTCTACATCATTACTCAGGGAAGATCAGACATTAGCTTAGCTCATTGCTCACTGATTGAGCAACTCTGTATACAAGCAGGCGTGGAAATACCTGAGGAAGAGTCACGAGATGTGAAAATAAAGAAAGATCTGACTCAGGACCATTTTTATGATATGCAGAAGGAATCCCGCAGGCAAGCCATTTGGAAAGCATCTGGCGGTGCAGTTCCACCTCCACCACCAGTCTCCTCTGCACCTCTATCAGCTGATTCACTTTTGCTTCAAGCTCTTGACCAGCGTCAGCAGCAAATGATGGTTCAAAACAATTACATGATGAGTATGCTGGAGAAGTTTTGCCTGGATAGAGGGATTGACACGGCTAGCTTGATGGCCCAATTTCCACCCCCTGCACAGGCTGGTCCATCTATGGCTCCCACTACTGGTGATGATGTGCTTGCGGATCTTGAAGCTGATGATGTCATGGATGATGCATAAATTAATTTTCACCATCACCCACTGCACATTGCCAGTTTCTTGGGGCAATTCATTTTGATATTTTGAGAACATTGTTGATGATTATGGTCACCATTTGACTCTTGTTCAGTTTTTCATGATTATTCTGTTTTTACAATTTAACAATTATGTGTGTTCCATCTGGCAGAATTAGCTATCATCTAGTATAGTTTGTTGCTGAGGACATCAACATTCTAAATCTGGGAATTGTCGCATAGCATGCTGAATGCGAGATTTGATAATTACTGCGGAACTACACCATGGAAAACACGTCTAAACATAAAATTGTTCTGAAAAGGGGAGACATTTTAACCCTCAATTTTTGTTTATTGATTTTATTTACTATTATCATTAAAAAAAATAATAAAAATTCCTGAATAAGTAGTTCCGGAATATTTTTAGCATACTCAGTGAGTAACATGATTTAGTTAGATGAAGCATGATATCTGTGAGCACTGAATTATTTTTATCTGAGAATGATAACTGCTCGTTTGTATAACTATTTTGGTGAAAATTTTGGATATTGATTGATGTAAAACTCTGAATTGAAAGTTCTAGTTTGAACTATAACTGTGAGGATTTGAGCTTAAACAAAAACTCCTTTTAGAGAGGCCTCACTGTAGTAGTTTCTAGAACTTGAACCGTTTCTCTGGCTTGCATGCATTACTGATATGATAAAGGCAATTATTCTTGTTAAGCCTAGAGCCAAATAGCATACCTAAAAAGAAGTTCCATTGATAAACCCTTTTGAGCCTGAAACCAATTTATTCAGAAACCCTATGAATATTGATAACTTTGTTCCATTGACACACCTTGAGAGAAAGATTGAAATGCTAAGTCAAAAACAAAAATCAAGGTCCTTCTCAGAGAAGAAGAAAAAGTTAAGAAAAGAACAATAGAAAAGGTTGAGAAATCAAAAGATAGCTCAAAAGACATAAAGGAAAAAAAGAATCCCTAAGATGTCAGAATGATAGAATTAAAGAGCTGAGAAGGAATGAATGTAAGAAAGTCTGAAGATTTCAGTCTCTCCAATTTAATCAGCTTCTGACCAAAAGATTCTTACACCCAAACCAGGCCAAGTTACAACCTATCAAAGACCTTTTGATCAGTCTATGCATGGTAAATGGGTTCCTCATTTTTAGGAACTTGAGAATATGTTCAAGATCATGGAATTACTGCTGCATTGAGGGTATGAGTGCAGAAACCTCAAACATCGAGGGAAGAGAACATACATATCTGGTGAGGAATGTTCAAGCTAGGATCTAAATTCTTGATATAACTGAAAATCATTGTTGTAAGTTTTTAACAAAAAAGTTATACATGCATAGCAGTCTGCGTCTTAAGATATTGTAGTCCATGTTGTCACAGAAATATGCTTTGCTGATAACTTGAGTCTGTTACATTGCTGAGGACAACAAAGTTCAAATCTGGGAATTATTTGATATGCGATCAGCATATAAGGAATTCTAAGACAAAAAGAGGAAGAATCTGATGCAAGAAAGGGAAAATCACTGTTAAATTTGTCAAATATCTGAATCTGAGGTGTTATACTGATTTTATGTTGATTTACAGGGAAAATGCACAAATTGGAGTTAAAAAAAGGACAAAGCAAAACCAAAGGTCCACGCTACAAGTGTGGGAATGACGCTTGTAGCGTGGAAGACTCAATTTGGACAGAAGCCACCGCGCTTGCAGCGCGGGAAAAGAAAAATTGGCAGAGGCTCCCACGCACACAACGCGGGAACCACGCTGTCAGCGTGGGAGGCGCAGACATTTGACAATTTGAAATTTAAAAAAGGGAGCTGCATTAGGTCAAGTCTATTATAAATAGAGACTCTGTTAGCATATGGGTGTCCTAGAGACAATCTTTTGATTAAATAAAGGACACTAGATGTAGAACTTTGTTTGTCGCAAATAAATGAAAGCACTATTTATTCAGTTTCATATTGTGTCTCGATATTACTGTTAATATTATATGAACGAACTGGATAAACCCCTTGGAATAGAACAGGTATCTCTTGAGTATCTGTGATGGGATCACGATCATGAGGATTCAAGGATATTGCATGTCTATTCCTAATTATATGTTCCTAGTCTAGAGACACTGAGTTTGGGGATCAGTGATCTCGAGTAAAGACTAGTACGACTTATCTACTTGTATATGGATACAAGGTAAAGACCTCATGAGCTGCAGATATGGAGATATCTTAGCTAAAGTCGTGGGTGGACCTATAAGAGTATAGCTCGCACTGAACAGACCCAAAAAGAGACTCTATGAGGAAATCTCACAGATAGTGTCATTAGAGTAATCTCTTTATATTTGGGTATGTCTTTCCTTAGACCAGAAGTTATTACCTAGACTGTGTTCTAGAAGGCATGTTTTGATTGTATGCCTCGTCTGCCTGAAACATGGAGACTTATAGGTATACTGTTGGGCGTGTCCTGAAAGGGCACAGGGCTAGGGTAATAAGCTGAAGGAATTCGTCAAATCTCTGTGAGAGATTAGGTTATCTGTAAATCGGAGAAATCGGGATGACATTTACAGGGACTCGGGAATCTATGCATAGTAAAAGAGATTATGAGATGATCTGCCTTTAGAGTCAGTAAATTGAAGATTCCCTATTTCGAATAAAGCTTACCCTAAACCGCAGGGGTTGATACATTTCCTTACCCTAGGTTAATGGGATGATAACCGAGACGAAGGGAAATACATACGGTAACCAAATATGTGCAATAGGATGATCAAGTCATTAATCTGACTAGTTCTGGGGCAACAAAGTATTGCTAGTGCTTTGTGTTGTCATTAATTGGGTTGTGGGCTGGTTGGGCCCGAGCCCAGTTATGTCAGAAGCTAAGTTGGACCTAATGGGTCACACATTAACACCTTGTAGTCATGATGAACTAGCTTTAAAGGTATTGGGCCTAATAATGGTTGTTAGCCCAAGAAGCTGTTTGGAAGCCCACCTAAATGGTGGAGGGCGCATGGAGCATAGTATTGGGCTTGGATAGTCCAAGACATTACTAATTAATTTAATTAGTTAAATTAATTATCAAATATTTGAATTTCGAATTTTGAATTTGAAATTTGAATTTTGAAATTTGAATTTAGAATTTGAATTTGAATTTGAATTTTGAAATTTGAATTTTGAATTTGAAATTTGAAATTTGGAATTTTGAATTTTGAATTTGAATGTTTGAACGTTTGAATTCAAGTGTTTGAATTCGAATTTGAATTGGTTTTGAAAAGTTGTTTCATAACAAAAGGATAAGACAGGATCTTATTGGAGCATATTCCTTGGATCAAGAAGCATCTTTGGAGGCACTCCCTTGGCTGTTTGGTGCGCAAGTTTTAGGTGATAAGAATGTCATCTTATCACTTAAAACAAACCTCCATTCAGATTTGGTGGTTGAGGGAATCAGTGGGTGAGTTGATTCAAATTTTGAATGCAACTACTCAATATATTTGGACCCTTTCTAGGGCTGAATTATGCGCATGAGAAGTATATACTATATGATAGTTTATGAATTTAAGTTTAAATTATTTTGAACTTAATTTCATGTGGATAAGATTGGAGGTTGTTGGCAAAGTTAGTTTTGCAACAGCTCCACCTTATCTCACTGTTCTATGCGTAAATTTCAAAGAAGTTTGAAAGTTTGTTTTTCATTTTGAATGATTTAAATCCCCCCTCCTCTCCAAGTGTGCGCATATAACATGACTTGTTCCTCACCTTAGGGTTTTGTGAAAACCTAGCCAACTCTCCTCCATCTATGCACCATTCTGTAGGGTAGCTCACTACACCTTTCCAAACAGAATACCTAGCCTCCACCTTCACCACTTGTGCGCATAGCAAGCCTCACTGTGGTGTTCATCTGGTGGCTTTCAAGAAAGGGTTCTTGCATCATTGACGAACGGTGGTGTGGATCACCATTAGAGGGTTTGAACCCTTCAAGCCTGACATCTGATCTCCCTGACTGATCAGGCCAAAAACAAGGTAACATCATGCTGTCTCAAAGCATGAACCTATGTGTGCATGTATGTTCCGCAGTAAAATTTTTGTTTTACACCTTACATGCATCGGCCTTCAAAGGCCAGTTTACTTTCAAGTGGTATCAGAGACCGGTTGCTTTACCATCGACGGGTGATGGTACCTTGTTTGTGAAAAGAGTTTTTCACGGTCAAAAATTTTTAAAGGGTTAAAGTTTAAATTCTGCATATGGATTTTGAATCACAAATCCTTTAAAGTGTTAAAGTTTTTTTTATGAACATGAAAATTTGATTCTGTGTTCATAAAACATTATGCATCATGGTTTAGTTTCTTTTTCTTTATGAAAGTTTTAAAAGGAACACCCTTTTTGAAAGGGTAGATTCGGCCGTGGAGGGTACTAAGAGTACCTTGAATGATTTCTTATTTTTCTCCATGAATTGTGTCATGTTTATATGCATGAAATTTTGTGACAAAATTTATCATATAGTCAACTATATGATTCGGCCATGTAGGGATTTATGGCTACATGCATGGTTTAATTTTGTTTTCTTTAAGAAAGAATTAACAAAATTTGAATTGAAATTGTTTTTAAATTCGGCCAATGAGAAATTTAAGATTATGAATCTTGATGTTATTTTGATGTTTAAATGTTAAATGTCAAAATACATGTGAAAATGTTATGTGATAATATAATGTTTGTGTTTGCAAGTTTTGAACTTTTCAGGTACAAACAGGAAGGGGATGGTCATGGTGCCCGGATTTGAATTTTTTTGAATTTTAAATTAATGAATAATCGCGCATTTTAATTTACAAGTGTATTTGTAATTTAAATTTTGTAATTTTGTTCCTCCAAAATGTTATGGAGTTTCTTTAATTATTTGTAATTAGAGAAATAGGCTAGTGGCGTATAGACGACAAGCGGCCGTTGCTTAAAGAAGCAAAAGGGACAAAAGCGCGAGCACCATGGCTATCTCAATATAAACTGTTTATATGCATGTATGATTAGAACGTCTAGTATGCATAAATTGGGCAAACCGCGTTTTGTATGGTTATTATGTTTGTCCAATAGCGACTAGTGTATACCGATAGATGTTTGACATAGGTAACGACTAGCATGATAACTTACAATATGCGTTTGATGGGACCTAATTAACCCCAAGATAAAAGGAACCCTTAAAAGGAATAAATAATTAAGCATATGATTACCTCCCACCACCAATGCTACTCAAAACTCTTCTACATAGTGGTGCTCCACAACTCAGTTGGGACCCACTATTTCGTTGGGCTAGAGTAGTGTTTGAAGTGTAAGACACTTAGGGTGCTAGTTTAATGCTTAACTAAGACATAAGTTGCAGGCACAACCGGGCTTATGTGCTTAGGGTAATGGTGCTAGGTTGGTTGCATGAGATGCACCACTAAGTGACAAAGAGTTGTCAACCTAATGTTAAGAGAGGATATGAGATATTGTTGATAAAGATCAACCCTTTATTTAAATTAATCTTGCGGTCTCAGACGGAGGTTAAAATAAATAATCGCACTCTTAATCCCACTAAGGTAAAATCTAAAGTAGATTAACCCTAAGTCAAAAGGAAGGGTCATTGACTTAGATAAAATAGTGGGAGGGGCAAATTATTTCAAGTCTTTAATAATTTGCTTTTAAACTACATAACCGTATATTAACTAAAACTATCTTTACATCCTTTTCAGCTTATAGTATGACTAATCCACTGTCACTGCGTTCAATACTCGATACGAATAAACTGACCGGTTCAAATTTTATGGACTGGTATCGGAACCTAAGAATAGTTCTAAGGGCCGAAAAGATTGCCTACGTTTTAGATGCTGTAATACCCGTAGCTCCACGGGAAGGGGAAGAAGGGTTTGCGGAATTTGATTTCGTAACCCACCAACAGTACTTGGATGACAATGTGATGGCAGTATGCATCATGTTGGCATCCATGTCGCTTGAACTGCAAAAACAGCATGAGCATATGGATGCTCCCTCTATTATCGTACATCTCAAGGAGTTGTATGATATTAAAGGCAGGCATGGGAGGTATGAGGCTTCAAGAGAACTGTTCTCTTGTAGGATGACTGAGAGCATGTCTGTTGCCAGCCATGTTCTCAAGATGATCGGGCTGATTGAGAAGCTAGGAAACCTAGGCTTCATCATGGATGCCGAGCTAAGTAATGACTTAGTCCTCACCTCACTTCCACCTTCCTTCAGTCAATTCATCATGAATTACAATATGCATGGGATGCAAGTGAGCTTGCCTGAGTTGTTAAGCATGTTAACAATAGCTGAAGTGTCTATCAAGAAGGATAGGACACAGGCTCTTTTGATTGGTGGGCCTAGCAAGGCCAAGGGAAACGGTAAGGAGCCTGCAAAAGGTGACCCCCTTAAGCCCAAAGGAAAATCCAAGAAGAAGAAGGGCAAGAAGAAGGGATGAAAGGCACCTAAGGACAAGGCTGATGCTGAGTGCTTCCATTGTGGCAAGAAAGGCCACTGGAAGAGGAATTGTCCAGACTACCTGAACAATGTGAAGGACAAGAAGCATGGTGATGCTTCTGCCTCAGGTATTTTCATGATTGAGATAAATTATTCTTATGCTAATCCATCCTCATGGGTATTGGATACCGGATGTGGTTCTCATATCTTCAATATGTTGCAGGTACTTAGGATCCCAAGGAGATTGGATAGAAACGAGGTGGATCTCCGCGTTGGTAATGGAGCAAGAGTTGCTGCTCATTCAGTTGGAGATGCTGACCTTATTTTGCCTACGGGCCTTTTATTGCATTTGAATAATTGTCTTTATGTTCCGCATATTTCTAGAAACATTATTTCAATTTCTTGTTTAGAACAAGATGGTTATACTTTCAGTATTAGGGATGGTACTTTTTCTATCATTTTGAATGATATGGTTTACGGTACTGCTTCTTTAATAAATGGATTGTATGTGTTGGAAATGGGAAATGAAGTGCTCAATATAGATGTGAAACGACCTAGGACGGATAATCAATCTTATCTTTGGCACTGTAGACTAGGGCACATAAATGAAACAAGATTGTCTAGGATGCATAGAGATGGATACCTGGACTCCATGGATTTGGAATCCTATGGACAGTGTGAATCTTGTCTAGCTGGGAAAATGATTCAACAAAAGCCCAAAGGGCTTGAGAGTCATAGGGCTAGTGAGTTATTAGAACTCATTCATACTGATGTATGTGGCCCAATGTCTATTGAGGCTAGAGGTGGATATTCTTATTTCATTACCTTTACAGATGACAAATCAAGATTTGGGTATATATACCTAATGAGATATAAATCTGAAGCTTTTGAAAAGTTCAAAGAGTTTAGGAATGAAGTGGAGAAACAACGTGGCAAGATGATTAAGACATTACGATCAGATCGTGGTGGTGAATATTTGAGCCACGAGTTTCAGGGTTATCTGAGAGAAAATGGAATTCTCTCACAATTTACCGCTCCTTACACACCACACCAAAACGGTGTCTCCGAAAGGAGAAACATGACCTTGTTAGACATGGTTAGGTCTATGATGAGTGAGACTCAACTTCCAAAAACGTTTTGGGGATATGCCTTAGACACAACGGCATACCTTCTAAATAGGGTACCGTCTAAATCTGTTCAGACCACACCATATGAGATATGGAGTGGTAGAGACCCAACCTGAGTTACCTCAGGGTATGGGGATCGCCAGCTTATGTCAAAGCGTTGACATCAGACAAGCTTAGTGCTAAGAGTACTAAATGTCTATTTGTAGGGTATCCTAAAGGCACTAAGGGATACTACTTCTACTCCATGGAAGAACACAAAGTGTTTGTGTCAAAGAATGCTGAGTTCCTTGAGAAGGATTTGATCTCTCAAGGAGGCAGTGGGAGTAAGATTGATCTTGAAGAAGTGCAAGATCCACAAGAACAGATTGAGGAACCCGAGTCTGCTCCGCAGGCGACGTTCTCCAATGGAGAAGTAAACACACAACTCCGTAGATCTACGAGGGTCATCCATCCACCTGAAAGGTACGGGTTTGTGATTGAGAATCAGCAAACTGTTGAGGATGATGCACCAAGTAACTACGAGGAGGCGGTCAAAGATGTTGACTCCTCAAGATGGCTTGAAGCCATGGAATCTGAAATGGATTCGATGTATCAGAACAAGGTATGAACCTTGGTTCCTAAACCGCAAGGAATAGTTCCTATCGGTAATAAATGGGTCTTTAAAAGAAAGACTGATGCAGATGGCAATGTTCAGACCTACAAAGCTAGGTTGGTGGCGAAAGGGTATCGTCAAAGACAAGGAGTTGACTATGATGAAACTTTCTCACCAGTTGCCATGATCAAATCTATTAGGATCATGCTTGCAATAGCAGCATACCACGACTATGAAATTTGGCAAATAGATGTCAAGAGCGCCTTCTTGAATGGCTTTTTGAAGGAGGAAGTGTACATGACACAACCTGAAGGCTTTGAAAACAAAGATCAGGAGCATATGGTATGCAAACTACAAAGGTCAATATATGGGCTAAAGCAAGCATCAAGGAGTTGGAATATACGTTTTGATGAAGTCGTTAAGAGTAACGGTTTTATCAAGAATGAGGATGAACCTTGTGTTTATAGAAAGGTTAGTGGGAGTAATGTCGTCTTCCTAGTGCTTTATGTAGATGACATATTGCTAATAGGAAATGACATCCCCACATTAAAAATAACGAAAGAGTGGCTTTCAGAAAACTTTACCATGAAGGATTTGGGAGAGGCAGCCTTTATACTCGGTATAAAGATCTATAGAGATAGATCCAAGAGGCTGCTGGGTTTATCTCAATCCACGTACGTTGACAATAAGCTAAAGAGGTTTAGCATGGAAGGGTCGAAAAGGGGTTTTCTTCCTATCAGTCATGGGGTACACCTATCAAGGGCTATGTGTCCTAAGTCACAGCCTGAGAAGGATCGCATGAGTGGAATTCCATACGCTTCGGCTATTGGATCCATCATGTATGCCATGATATGTACGAGACCAGATGTCTCATATGCTTTAAGCATTACGAGCAGATACCAGTCAGACCCTGGAGAGGGTCACTGGACGGCAGTCAAAACCATCCTTAAATACTTAAGAAGAACTAAGGATGCGTTTCTGGTTTATGGTGGGGTTAATGAGTTAATAGTGAAAGGGTTCACTGATGCCAGCTTTCAGAGTGACAAAGATGACTGCAAGTCACAGTCAGGATTCGTATTCACCTTAAATGGTGGGGCAGTGTCTTGGAAAAGTTCCAAGCAGGAGACAACAGCAGACTCAACGACAGAGGCTGAATACATAGCTGCTTCAGAAGCAGCTAAGGAGGCAGTGTGGATCAAGAAGTTCGTAAATGAACTAAGGGTGGTTCCAAGCGTGGATGAGCCCAAACAGTTGCTTTGCGACAACACTGGAGCCATTGCGCAGTCAAAGGAACCTAGGTCTCATCAAAGATCTAAACACGTGCTCCGCAGATATCATTTGATTAGAGAAATCATTGATAGGAATGATGTAAAAATGGATTATGTTCCCACAGACGATAACCTGGCCGATTCTCTGACAAAGGCTGTTTCTCAGAGAAAACATGATAGTCATTATGAGGCTTTGGGCATACGACTTAGGTCTGATTGGCTCTAGGCCAAGTGGGAGCTTGTTAGCATATGGGTGTCCTAGAGACAATCTTTTGATTAAATAAAGGACACTAGATGTAGAACTTTGTTTGTCGCAAATAAATGAAAGCACTATTTATTCAGTTTTATATTGTGTCTCGATATTACTGTTAATATTATATGAACGAACTGGATAAACCCCTTGGAATAGAACAGGTATCTCTTGAGTATCTGTGATGGGATCACGATCATGAGGATTCAAGGATATTGCATGTCTATTCCTAATTATATGTTCCTAGTCTAGAGACACTGAGTTTGGGGATCAGTGATCTCGAGTAAAGACTAGTACGACTTATCTACTTGTATATGGATACAAGGTAAAGACCTCATGAGCTGCAGATATGGAGATATCTTAGCTAAAGTCGTGGGTGGACCTATAAGAGTATAGCTCGCACTGAACAGACCCAAAAAGAGACTCTATGAGGAAATCTCACAGATAGTGTCATTAGAGTAATCTCTTTATGTTTGGGTATGTCTTTCCTTAGACCAGAAGTTATTACCTAGACTGTGTTCTTGAAGGCATGTTTTGATTGTATACCTCGTCTGCCTGAAACATGGAGACTCATAGGTATACTGTTGGACGTGTCCTTAAAGGGCACAGGGCTAGGGTAATAAGCTGAAGGAATTCGTCAAATCTCTGTGAGAGATTAGGTTATCTGTAAACCGGAGAAATCGGGATGACATTTACAGGGACTCGGGAATCTATGCATAGTAAAAGAGATCATGAGATGATCTGCCTTTAGAGTCAGTAAATTGAAGATTCCCTATTTCGAATAAAGCTTACCCTAAAACTCAAGGGTTGATACATTTCCTTACCCTAGGTTAATGGGAAGATAACCGAGACGAAGGGAAATACATACGGCAACCAAATATGTGCAATAGGTTGATCAAGTCATTAATCTGACTAGTTCTGGGGCAACAAAGCATTGCTAGTGCTCTGTGTTGTCATTAATTGGGTTGTGGGCTTGTTGGGCCCAAGCCCAGTTATGTCAGAAGCTAAGTTGGACCTAATGGGTCACACACTAACACCTTGTAGTCATGATGGACTAGCTTTAAAGGTATTGGGCCTAATAATGGTTGTTAGCCCAAGAAGCTGTTTGGAAGCCCACCTAAATGGGTGGGTGTGGTGCATGGAGTTTAGTAATGGGCTTGGATAGTCCAAGCCATTACTAATTAATTTAATTAGTTAAATTAATAATCAAATATTTGAATTTCGAATTTTGAATTTTGAAATTTGAATTTAGAATTTGAATTTCGAAATTCGAATTTTGAATTTGAAATTTGAAATTTGAAATTTGAAATTTGAATTTGAATTTGAATTTTGAAATTTGAATTTTGAATTTGAAATTTGAAATTTTGAATTTTGAATTTTGAATTTGAATGTTTGAACGTTTGAATTCAAGTGTTTGAATTCGAATTTGAATTGGTTTTGAAAAGTTGTTTCATAACAAAAGGATAAGACAGGATCTTATTGGAGCATATTCCTTGGATCAAGAAGCATCTTTGGAGGCACTCCCTTGGCTGTTTGGTGCGCAAGTTTTAGGTGATAAGAATGTCATCTTATCACTTAAAACAAACCTCCATTCAGATTTGGTGGTTGAGGGAATCAGTGGGTGAGTTGATTCAAATTTTGAATGCAACTACTCAATATATTTGGACCCCTTCTAGGGCTGAATTATGCACATGAGAAGTATATACTATATGATAGTTTATGAATTTAAGTTTAAATTATTTTGAACTTAATTTCATGTGGATAAGATTGGAGGTTGTTGGCAAAGTTAGTTTTGCAACAGCTCCACCTTATCTCACTGTTCTATGCGCAAATTTCAAAGAAGTTTGAAAGTTTGTTTTTCATTTTGAATGATTTAAATCCCTCCTCCTCTCCAAGTGTGCGCATATAACATGACTTGTTCCTCACCTTAGGGTTTTGTGAAAACCTAGCCAACTCTCCTCCATCTATGCACCATTCTGTAGGGTAGCTCACTACACCTTTCCAAACAGAATACCTAGCCTCCACCTTCACCACTTGTGCGCATAGCAAGCCTCACTGTGGTGTTCATCTGGTGGCTTTCAAGAAAGGGTTCTTGCATCATTGACGAACAGTGGTGTGGATCACCATTAGAGGGTTTGAACCCTTCAAGCCTGACATCTGATCTCCCTGACTGATCAGGCCAAAAACAAGGTAACATCATGTTGTCTTAAAGCATGAACCTATGTGTGCATGTATGTTCCGCAGTAAAATTTTTGTTTTACACCTTACATGCATCGGCCTTTAAAGGCCAGTTTACTTTCAGACTCAACCCTAAGGAGAACGAGAACAACTGGAGGCAGCAACCAAGAGCACGAAGGCAGAGTTCTGGACGAGATCTGAAGTCTTCAACTCACATTTTCTGATCAACATCCTGTATCTTCTTCTTCATCTTTTTTTTTGCCAGACATGAGTATGTCCGGCTAGTACTCTTTATTGTAGTTAGGGTCATGAACCCTATGTGAACCCTTGTTACGATGGATTGATATGATTTCTCTTGTTTATGTAAAATGCTTTATGATTACCTTGTGCGTATTTGATATCTTCTTTATTAGACCTGATCAATCTGATAGTTGAAAGTAGTTTGAGGGTTAGAACCCTAGATAGCGATATTGGGGTTTCTGATCTCGAAAGGAGGTAAGATGACGATTATTGTGCATGCTAGGAATAGATGTATGTTAATTGCGGATGTTTGAATTATCACGTTTATTGCTTAATTCTCATGAAGGGTTACTAAGGGATTAGAATTCTCATGAGGGTTAAAGGGTTGAATCACCAAGGGATTGGGGTTTAGCTAATTATTTCAAGATGATAATTATCTGAGTTTTTACACAATTAAGTGGTTTTAGATCAATCCAAAGTGACAAGCGGGGATCATATGGTGAGTGTATCCTAACTGCAATTCTTTTCTCATAGTTTTACAAAAATTCTCATTGATACCTTATTTCTGTCATGAGATTAAAGAAAAATTAACAAAAACAAGTCTTTTAATTTCATTTTTATGCACTTTAAATTACAATCATTCTTCATCCAATCGATTTATCCAAATTAAGGGGACTGGTTACTGTGGTACTTGTCTTACAATCCCTGTGGAGACGATAATCTACTCACTACTGTATTACTTATGCGATCGGTACACTTGCCGGGTGCAACAGAGACCTTGGCAGAGCCTGCTGAGGATCGTGATGCTATTGATCATCGGCTGAATGCTTTCAGGAAGCATAAGCCACCTGTGTTTGAGGGGTCTTTAGATCCTATTGTTGCGGCGAGATGGCTGCAATCGATGGACAAGATATTTCAGGTTATGCAGTGCACTGACCCACAGAAGCTGATGTTCGCGACTTATATGCTGGAGGGCGATGCCCATGAGTGGTGGACGAACACCTCTCGAGCTTTCAGGATGCAGGGTCGTGTTATGACATGACTATTCTTCGAGGAGTGATTCTTGGGCAGATAGTTTCCCTACGATGCTCAGGAGAGGAAACAAGGGGAATTTGATCGTTTGGTTCAGGTTTCGATGACTGTAGATGAGTATTTGGCCAAGTTCAATGAGCTGGTGAAGTTTGCACACTTCCGGATGGTTCCTCCTACTCCGACGTTTTTGGCTGCTAAGTTCCGGAGGGGACTTAGTGAGGTGATTGCTGAGCACATTGCTCGAGCTGCTTCGAGGGATTTTGGTACACTGGTTCAGCAGTGTAAGGATATTGAGGATGTTTGCGTGGCAAGCAAGGCCAAGGGGACTGTTGTTTCCACTCCTGCTCCTACGTCCTGGAAGGATAGGAAGTTTGCTGGGAAGGGCAAGGGAAAGCAGTTGGCGACTAGGCAGGCGCCTGGTCAGTTCAAGAGAGCCGCTTCACAGCAGGGGAGTTCAGTCGTGCCTTCTTCCACTCCGAGGTGTGCGGGGTGCGAGAAGGAGCATGTTGTGTTAGCATATGGGTGTCCTAGAGACAATTTTTGGATTAAATAAAGGACACTAGATGTAGAACTTTGTTTGTCACAAATAAATGAAAGCACTATTTATTCAGTTTCATATTGTGTCTCGATATTACTGTTAATATTATATGAACGAACTGGATAAACCCCTTGGAATAGAACAGGTATCTCTTGAGTATCTGTGATGAGATCACGATCATGAGGATTCAAGGATATTGCATGTCTATTCCTAATTATATGTTCCTAGTCTAGAGACACTGAGTTTGGGGATCAGTGATCTCGAGTAAAGACTAGTACGACTTATCTACTTATATATGGATACAAGGTAAAGACCTCATGAGCTGCAGATATGGAGATATCTTAGCTAAAGTCGTGGGTGGACCTATAAGAGTATAGCTCGCACTGAACAGACCCAAAAAGAGACTCTATGAGGAAATCTCACAGATAGTGTCATTAGAGTAATCTCTTTATGTTTGGGTATGTCTTTCCTTAGACCAGAAGTTATTACCTAGACTGTGTTCTTGAAGGCATGTTTTGATTGTATACCTCGTCTGCCTGAAACATGGAGACTCATAGGTATACTGTTGGGCGTGTCCTTAAAAGGGCACAGGGCTAGGGTAATAAGCTGAAGGAATTCGTCAAATCTCTGTGAGAGATTAGGTTATCTGTAAACCGGAGAAATCGGGATGACATTTACAGGGACTCGGGAATCTATGCATAGTAAAAGAGATCATGAGATGATCTGCCTTTAGAGTCAGTAAATTGAAGATTTCCTATTTCGAATAAAGCTTACCCTAAATCGCAGGGGTTGATACATTTCCTTACCCTAGGTTAATGGGAAGATAACAGAGACGAAGGGAAATACATACGGTAACCAAATATGTGCAATAGGTTGATCAAGTCATTAATCTGACTAGTTCTGGGGCAACAAAGCATTGCTAGTGCTCTGTGTTGTCATTAATTGGGTTGTGGGCTTGTTGGGCCCAAGCCCAGTTATGTCAGAAGCTAAGTTGGACCTAATGGGTCACACACTAACACCTTGTAGTCATGATGGACTAGCTTTAAAGGTATTGGGCCTAATAATGGTTATTAGCCCAAGAAGTTGTTTGGAAGCCCACCTAAATGGGTGGGTGGTGCATGGACTTTAGTAATGGGCTTGGATAGTCCAAGCCATTACTAATTAATTTAATTAGTTAAATTAATAATCAAATATTTGAATTTCGAATTTTGAATTTGAAATTTGAATTTTGAAATTTGAATTTAGAATTTGAATTTCGAAATTCGAATTTTGAATTTGAAATTTGAAATTTGAAATTTGAAATTTGAATTTTGAAATTTGAATTTGGATTTGAATTTTGAAATTTGAATTTTGAATTTGAAATTTGAAATTTTGAATTTTGAATTTTGAATTTGAATGTTTGAACGTTTGAATTTGAATTTGAATTGGTTTTGAAAAGTTGTTTCATAACAAAAGGATAAGACAGGATCTTATTGGAGCATATTCCTTGGATCAAGTAGGATCTTTGGAGGCACTCCCTTGGCTGTTTGGTGCGCAACTTTTAGGTGATAAGAGTGTTATCTTATCACTTAAAACAAACCTCCATTCAGATTTGGTGGTTGAGGGAATCAGTGGGTGAGTTGATTCAAATTTTGAATGCAACTACTCAATGTATTTGGACCCCTTCTAGGGCTGAATTATGCGCATGAGAACTATATACTATATGATAGTTTATGAATTTAAGTTTAAATTATTTTGAATTTAATATCATGTGGATAAGATTGGAGGTTGTTGGCAAAGTTAGTTTTGCAACAGCTCCACCTTATCACACTGTTCCATGCGCAACTTTCAAAGAAGTTTGAAAGTTTGTTTTTCATTTTGAATGATTGAATTCCCTCCTCCTCTCCAAGTGTGCGCATAAATATGACTTGTTCCTCACCTTAGGGTTGTGTGAAAAACCTAGCCAACTCTCCTCCATCTATGCACCATTCTGTAGGGTAGCTCACTACACCTTTCCAAACAGAATACCTAGCCTCCACCTTCGCCACTTGTGCGCATAACATGCCTCATTGTTGTGTTCATCTGGTGGCTTTCAAGAAAGGGTTCTTGCATCATTGACGAACGGTGGTGTGGATCACCATTAGAGGGTTTGAACCCTTCAAGCCTGACATCTGATCTCCCTGACTGATCAGGCCAAAACAAGGTAACATCATGCTGTCTTAAAGCATGAACCTATAAGTGCATGTATGTTCCGTAGTAAAATTTTTGTTTTACACCTTACATGCATCGGCCTTCAAAGGACAGTTTACTTTCATGTTGGTCGCTGTGTTTCTGGTCAGCTGATTTGTTTCCAGTGTGGCAAGGAGGGCCACTTCTCCAGAGACTATCTGTCATCGACGGCGAGAGCTGCAGCTGTTCAGGCAGTTCCTTTGCAGATGGTTCCGATGGCTACTACTTCGGCACCTACACTGCCACCTGCTATAGGGCGAGTGTACACCTTGGATAGGCAGCAGTCGGACCGCGCTCCGAACCTTGTTAGAGGTGCTGTGTCTATTAGTGATTCTTCTGTTGATGTGTTGTTTGATTCCAGGGCTACACATTCGATTATGGCAACACCGATTGCTTTGGGGCTTGAGCTTCCCATGTCTGTACTTTCTCCACCGCTGCGGGTGACTACCGCCACCGGAGAAATTTGTGATTCTACCACTGTTCACCGCGATGTGGCGTTTCAGTGGAATGGCCGTGAGTTCTCGGTAGATCTGATTGGGTTGCCGATGGCCAACTTGGAAATTATTCTGGGCATGGATTGGTTGTCTAGAAATTGTGCACTGATCGATTGTTGTGCAAAGCGCGTGGTGATGTCTCCATGTGATTCCACAGCTAGTTCTTCGCCATATATTTCAGTGCTGCAGGCTAGGAGGGCCTTGAGAGCAGGGGCATTCGGATATGTCATGTTGGGAGGTTTGGTGAGTGGGACACAAGAGGATATCACTAGCATTCCTGTGGTGGGGGAATTCCTGGAGGTGTTTCCTGAGGAGATTCCTGAGTTTCCGCCACAGCGGGAGATAGAGTTCTCCATTGATTTGTTGCCTAGTGTGGGGCCGATTTCTTTAGCTCCATATCGGATGTCGCCACCGGAGTTGGCCGAGCTGAAGAAGCATATTGAGGATCTTTCAGCGAAAGATTTCATCCGGCCGAGTGTGTCTCCTTGGGGAGCACTGGTCATCTTTGTGAAGAAGAAGGA
The DNA here is from genome assembly GCA_032173675.1 of Gastrolobium villosum. Taxonomy (NCBI): domain Eukaryota; kingdom Viridiplantae; phylum Streptophyta; class Magnoliopsida; order Fabales; family Fabaceae; genus Gastrolobium; species Gastrolobium villosum. The sequence continues at coordinate 94,554 of JAVKPL010011184.1, forward strand.
CGGGACGATGTGATTATGCACCGATTATCGGCAGTTGAACAAGGTGACGATCAAGAACAAGTATCCCCTTCCTCGGATTGATGATCTGTTGGATCAGCTCAGGGACGCTTGTGTGTATTCTAAGATTGATCTCCGGTTCGGATACCATCAGATTCGGGTGAAGCCGAAGGATGTCCCGAAGACCGCGTTTCGTTCGAGATACAGTCACTTTGAGTATTTGGTGATTCCTTTTGGACTCACAAATGCGCCGGCATTGTTCATGGATTACATGAACATGATTTTCCAGCCGTTTCTGGATCAGTTTGTGATAGTCTTCATTGATGACATTCTGATTTACTCCAAGACTGAGGAGGAGCATGCGAAGCATCTGAGGATTGTTCTGCAAGTTTTGAAGGAGAAAAAGCTTTATGCTAAGCCTTCTAAGTGTGAGTTTTGGCTCAAATCAGTCAAGTTTCTGGGGCATGTGATTTCAGCAGATGGAGTTGTAGTGGATCCCAACAAGGTCGAGGCCGTGCTGGATTGGGAGAGGCCCAAGACAATTACGGAAGTGAGGAGTTTCCTGGGTTTGGCAGGTTACTATCGGAGGTTCATCAAGGGTTTCTCCACGATGTTTCTCCCTTTGACTCGTCTTACTCGGAAGGAGACTCCGTTTGTGTGGACTCACGAGTGTGAGGAGTGCTTCCAGGAGTTGAAGGAGAGATTGACTACTTCTCCAGTGTTGGTCCTTCTTGATCCTGAGGAGCAGTTTGAGCTTTACTGTGATGCTTCTGGTAAGGGGCTGGGCTGTGTGTTGATGCAGTCTGGTAGAGCTGTTGCTTTTGCTTCTAGGCAGTTGAAGCCTAATGAGGAGAATTACCCGACTCATGATTCGGAGCTGGCTGCGATCGTGTTTGCTTTCAAGATTTGGAGGCATTATCTGTTCGATATGCAGTTTGTGGTGTTCAGTGACCACAAGAGCTTGAAGTATTTGTCTGACCAGAAGGAGTTGAACATGAGGCAGAGAAGATGGATGGAGTTCGTGAAGGATTACGACTTTGAGCTGAAGTACCATCCTGGTAAGGCCAATGTGGTAGCCGACGCTTTGAGCCGGAAATCCAGAAGTTTGTCCAGTTCGTTACTTTGTAACTTTGATGTGGTTGCGAAGTTTCGGAAGTTGGCAGTGACCACTCCGTGCGAGAGTGCAATTTTCGAGTTGGAGGCAGCAAACGTTGTGAACGTGCTGTTGGAAAAGATCAAAGAAGCGCAAGTTCAGAGAGAGTGCCTGGATTATGTGAAGAACCAAGACGGTGTGTCTTGGAATGAGGATGGACTTTTGATGTTTCAGTAGAGGATTGTGGTTCCTCGAGGTCCGTTGACTGATGAGGTTATGGCAGAAGGCCATAAGGGCCAGTTTTCTATCCACCCTGGTGCTACAAAGATGTATCAAGACCTGAAGAAGAACTTCTGGTGGCCGGGCATGAAGAAAGATGTTGTTGTTTTCGTGTCAAAGTGTTTGATTGGTCAGAAAGTGAAGATCGAACACCAGAAGCCGTCAGGTAAGCTTCAACCTCTCGAGATTCCAGAGTGGAAATGGGAGAGCATTTCCATGGACTTCGTTGTGGGTTTGCCGAAGACTCAGGTTGGCTATGACTCGATATAGGTCATTGTGGACAGACTGACGAAGTCTTCCCATTTTCTTCCAGTGAAGGTGAGCTTCTCTACCGAGCAGTTGGCTAGACTGTATGTTCGCGAGATCGTGAGGCTTCACGGGATGCCTGAGAGTATCATCAGTGATAGGGACCCGAAGTTCACATCTCGGTTCTGAGAGGCGCTGTAGGGAGCTTTTGGTACGCAGTTGAGACTGAGTACAGCCTATCACCCTCAGACTGATGGACAGACTGAGCGGACTATCCAGACCTTGGAGGACATGTTGCGGGCTTGCACGTTGGAGCATAGCTCGGCATGAGATAGGTACCTTCCTTTAGTGGAGTTTTCGTATAACAACAGTTTCCATGCTAGCCTGGGCATGGCACCCTTCGAGGCGTTGTACGGTAGGAGGTGTCGTACACCTACCTGCTCGTCTGAGGTTGGAGATAAAGAGTTGTTTGACTTGGACTTTATCTAAGATACTACCCAGCAGATCCAGATGATCAGAGAAAAGCTGAAGCAGGCGCAGAATCGCCATAAGAGTTACTATGATGTCAAGCATCGTCCACTGGAGTTCAGTGAGGGTGAGCACATGTTTGTGAGACTTTCACCTGTCACCGGTGTTGGACGAGCACTCGGAGTGAGGAAGTTGAGCCCGCGATTTATTGGGCCATACCAGATCCTTGGTAGAGTAAGACCTGTTGCCTATCGACTTGCCTTGCCTCCGAACTTAGCCAACATCCACGACGTGTTTCACGTGTCTCAGCTTCGGAAGTACGTCGCGGATCCTTCGCACGTGTTGCAACTGGATGATGTGGAGGTTCGGGAGAACTTAAAGACTCCTGTCGGACCACTCAAGATTCTCGATCGTGGCGAGAAGCAGCTGAGGAGCAAGATCATTCCGATGGTCAAAGTGCAATGATCAGGGAGAACTCCTGAGGAGTGTACCTGGGAGCGAGAGGACGAGCTTCTCCGACAGTATCCAGAGTTTCGAGACAAGTATATTCTGATTTTGAGGACAAAATCCTTAAAAAGGTGGGGTGAATGTAAGAACCCGCATCGCTAATTAAGGTAATTAATGAATTAGTTGTGATAATTAGGAAATAATTCCATAATTGACTCTAATAATTATTATGAGGCTTTAATAATTATAATTATTGGGTAAGAATGCTGAAAGTCACTTTTCGGAAGAAAAGTGCAGATACCGGTTCTGCTAGTCGGTATAAATGCGTACTGAAAAAGTATCTCGGAAAATTATAATAAGTGTATGATAATTACTAGAATAATATGTAGGAGTTGTAAAACGAGTTTCAAGTCAAAATAATGAGATCTGATGCCAGAACTGATACTGGCTATGGAAAAGTGCGTACCGGAAAGGTGCGCAGAAAAATAAAATAAAAATATGATAAATCTTAAGAAAATGAGTAGGTTAAGATTCCAAAGTTTGGGATCAAGATCTTTTGCGTTGCTATTAAGGCTAATACTGCGCGTTATGGCTTAAATGCCTATTTATGCATTAGATGACACATGATCCTAGGTTAAAAATTAAACCTACGTTATTCTGCTGTGTTTGGACTTTGAGCTATGGACTCTTGGCTTTGGGTGTTAGCTTGCAAGGTAAGCTTTCGCGTCCTCGGTTTAGCCATGTTGTGGTTCCACCATGTTCCATGGGGATATATTATATGCATGCTGTGTTACATGCTTTTGAACATATGAAATGTTGATTGAACTTTACATGTAATGGCTTTTAATATGCATGTGTTGTTCCATCTTGACGGTAAGCCTGAGTATGTGGCGTCATACAATACGGTGATCCAGGGTGGATGCAAGTGGTGTCTTGCACTATATGTAGGAGGTAGACGTATTCCTGCATTTCTCTGGCTAGTAGAATAGTATTGAAACACATGACATGATTATCTGCTGCATTGCATTGTTTTAGAACTGATGATGATGAATTGTTTTTAAACTTATATTGCACATGTAAGTGAGCTTGGGGTGGAAGATCCTTGAGGACCCCTTGTCTTACTGAGATTTCTTGTTTAGAGATCAAACCCCACGTTTGGGGAATGCTTATTTCAGGTTCAGGTAGTATGGAGGCTGATGTCTCTGGTGGCAAGAGGCTAGAGCATGATTGATGATTATGGTTATGACTGCCTTGATGATAGCATGACTGGATTGGATGTTGTTTATGCTTTCCACACATTCATTTTTATGCTTTGAATGTTGAGATTGATGTTGGGTTTTGTTGCCTTATTTGTGTGAGCATGGGGTTTGTCCATGTCACTTTATGTTAGCTCTTTAGATGAGTTGTATAAACTGATAGTTGGTCTGGTCTACGTGTTGTAGTTCCGTGACTAGAGACTTTGTTTATGATATTTATTTTTATGAGGTATTTTAGTTAGCTGTTTTATTGCAACTATATACAGGCAATGTGTTATTAACTGATTAATAAGCAAGTTGGTAATGATAATGGCATCATAATGGAAAAGAAAAAGATATTCCGCATTTTTAATTAAGCGCAGCTTAATACGATAGTATGATAACATTACCGGATATATACGGGGTGTTACAGGACTCATCATCAATTCCTCTCTGATGCTGCCTCGAACTCCATTAAGCCATGCCCCTTTCAACAGCTCCTCATCTTCGAACCTTAACGCACCGATGACCTTCTCGAACTCACTCCTGAACTCCGTCACCGTTCCAGTTTGTTTGAGAGTATAGAGAGCTCCGTAAGGGTTGTCCAGAGCTTTTGGATTAAATCTGCTCATCACCTCACGCCTGAAGAACTCCCAGGTTGGGTTCGGATTATTTATTTCCCACCACAGATACCACTGCAACGCTTCCCCTTCAAGCGTCACCATCACCGCTGTCATCTTATCTTGGTCTGCCATTCCATTGACGGAAAAATATCCCTCAACTTTATTAATCCATCCGTATGCGTCTTCACCATTAAACAAAGGTATTTCTAATCGTCTGGTTATGGATGTGACCGGATTGAACCTCTTGCCATTTGTACCAGAGCCTTCTCTGTTCCTCCCCTCATTATCTTCGTGAACATTTCCTTTCTTTCGCCCATCCATTTCGTCCAGTCGACGAATGATCTCTGCAACTCCCCCTTCGCTAGCATCCATCCTCTGTAGTATCTTGTCGTTTTGGGCTTCGTTCCTGCGTAACCTTTCTTCCACAACCTCAATTCTATTTTCCATGTGTCTAGTTACAACCATCCCACGGAGCTCCTAGATTGGAGCTCTGATACCAATTGATACAAACCACTAAGATAATCAAAGTAAAGAACAAAAACACAAGCTATTTGGGCCCAGAAGAATCTGGATTTTCTGATATATTGAATAAGGGAAAATGAATTACAGATAGCAACTAAATGACAATGTTTAATGGCATAAATTAAAGCAATTATAGAGACTACTAAGACTTAATGCAGTAACAATAACTCTCAGCACATTCGAGAGGTGTTGAAGCTCTCCCAAGGGCCATTTTCAATTCTTCAGATTTCAGATACCCATGCCCTCTCTCCCCACGACCTTTTATTCCCTATATTGCCAACGTGTCATCCGTTCCCTGATTCTGTTGCAACAAAAATGTGTGCTGAGTCACCCACAACCTTGGTGGTGGTTGGGCTTTCATCCTCATTAGCTGTGGCCCATATCTTTATGTGTTTATCCCTTTTGTAGACTTTGTTGGGCTTGGGCAGTAGGGTTGTATCAGACTCCTCTAACCAACTTTCCCTCCATCACCCAATGTTTACTCACCCTTTAATTCTAACATATGTTGTGCATGTGGGTCTTCTAATCCCCTACACTTCTTCCTCACATGTATTCTTCCATATTTATTTTCTGTAGTACCGTATCAATCCGCTTCTATTTCTCCTTTGCTTTCATTTGTGTCCGTTTTGGATCTCGTTACTGCCATTTCAAAACTTTCATGTCCCTTTATGTCTTCTTTCATTAGAGCTTTTCGCTTCTCTTCGCAAGCATATATGATCTTTCTCATCTTCTGAAACAACTCAATGACCTATGACGTGCTTCTCTTCCCCAAAGCTTTAAGATTCATTCTTATTTGTGACATTTTTTTTCCTTACAGATCTGGACCAGAAAGCACTTCCAAGATCAGAAGTGCTCTGATCCCAAATTGATGGTATTAATGAAAAATACAATTAAATTGCAGAAAAGTAATATCAAACATAGAAAGAACAAGAGGAAGAACTCCACTCCAAGAAAACAGCATAGCCTTGAGAGCTCCCCTATTTCCTCTCCTAATTCCCCATCCTCATTCCCAAATTACAAATAACAATCAGCATAAAGAAACCCCACCCTAAACATCTATATATAACTAATAGCTAACTAATGAGATTGGATACTTTATTAAAGGCCCATTAGAGTGATAGAAGAATTGGCAAAACTGACTCGTTAGTTCATTAGGTCATCTAGCAAAATATATTATTAACATAATAATGGGTTATGAATAATATTAGGTAATATGTATTATATCCAATATTAATTTTTGATTTTAATTTATTTTGATATTCGACGAAAGGTCGGAGTAGTACCAGTAGCCGAGAAGATGAGAGAACATAGATTGAGGTCATTTGGGAACGTGATGAGAAGGCCTCTGTATGCTCCTGTAAGAACAGAAGTTTGTTACCAAGAGCTCAACACAAAAAAAGGTAGAGGTCGACCGAAACTTACTTGGGGGAAGGTAGTAAAACAAGATTTAATGGAGTGGGATATAGATTGGCGGACAGTATGTCTTGGAACAGAATGAAGATAAGCTATAAGTATGGTGGAGGGTTAGACCCGTTGTTCTTCCTATGTTGCAGATGGTCCCTTTTTAGTCCTTTTCCCTTTCATTCCCCTACTTCTTCTTGTCCCTTTCTTTTTTACTTATATATATATATATATATATATATATATATATATATATATATATATATGGGGCAGGTTATATTTACGAACTTTTTTGTTTACAAACTCTTACAAACTATACTATGTTCTCTCGGGAGAACACTAGTTTCACTACGTTCTCCCGGGAGAACATAGTGTAACTTGTAAAAAAAATTCAAAAAAATTTGTAAACGGATCCTTCCCCTATATATATTGTCAAAAATTAAACACCAGTAACAACAATACTATAACATTCATCTTTTTTCATTCATACTCATTCCTCAAGGTGAGGTATTTATAGTCACAAGAGCAGTTACAATCAACCTGCTAATAAATAGGATAAAATAACAACTCATCTAATAATCTAAACGGATATTTACAAAATCATAACAGTCTTACAATAATTTAAGACTAATTTCAGTTACATATTAATTTAAGACTAATTTCAGTTACATATTTTAACACTCCCCCTCAAGTTGGTGCAAAGATATTGATCATGCCCAACTTGTCTATTGTTTCTTGAAACACTTTTGTGGATCCAGCCTTGGTTAGCACATCGGCAAGTTGATTTTGAGAATTGATAAATGGAAAGTGGATTGTACCTTCATCTAGCTTTTCTTTTATAAAGTGTCTGTCAACCTCAACATGTTTGGTTCTATCATGCTGGATAGGATTGTGTGCAATATCTATGGCAGCCTTGTTGTCACAATGTAGATTCATAGGTTGGTTATGGAACAGACCCAAATCTTGCAGAACTTTTTTTATCCAAAGCAATTCACAAACACCCTGTGCCATTCCTCTATATTCTGCTTCTGCACTAGATCTAGCAACCACCTTTTGCTTTTTACTCTTCCAAGTAACCAAGTTTCCTTCTACAAATGTAAAGTATCCTGAGGTTGACTGCCTAGTTGTTTTGTCCCCTGCCTAGTCTGAATCACAGTAACCTTCAATGGAGGATATATTGGTTTTTTTAAATAATAAACCCTTGCCAACTGTTCCCTTTAAGTACCTCAAAATTCGAAATACTGCTTCCATATGATCAATACTAGGAGAATGCATAAATCTACTTACCACACTTACTGCATAAGCAATATCTGGTCGTGTGTGAGATAGATAGATCAGTCTCCCCACTAATCTTTGGTACCTTTCAATATCAGTAGCTATTTGGTCAGGATAAATACCTAGTGTGTGATTCATTTCCATAGGAGTTCTTGTTGGTTTGCAGTTCAGCATCCCTGTCTCTGTTAGCAAATCTAGAGTGTATTTTCTCTGTGAAAGAGATATTCCTTGCTTTGATCTTGAGATTTCGATCCCCAGGAAATATTTAAGTTCACCCAAGCTTTTCATTTCAAATTCGGTATTCAAGTAGTTTTCCAATTTCTCCATTTCTTCTAAATCATCTCCAGTGAGCACCATGTCGTCTACATATACTATCAGAGCAGTGATCTTTTCCTCTTTCCTCTTAATAAATAAAGTATGGTCAGCATTGCTTTGGCTGTATCCAAACTTTTTCATAGCTGTTGAAAATCTCCCAAACCATGCTCTAGGTGATTGCTTAAGGCCATATAATGCCTTTTTTAGTCTGCAAACTTTTGATTCATTTGCGGCTTCTATGTTGATTCCCGGTGGTATATCCATATACACTTCTTCCTCAAGATCCCCATTCAAAAATGCATTCTTTACGTCAAACTGTTTGAGAGGCCAATTTCTGTTTGCTGCAAGAGAAATAAGGATGCGGATAGTGTTCAACTTGGCTACAGGTGCAAAGGTGTCCTGATAGTCTATGCCATATTTTTGGGTGAACCCTTTAGCTACCAGTCGTGCCTTGTACTTGTCTATACTCCCATCAGCCCTTAGTTTTATTGTATATACCCACTTACATCCAATGCTTCTTTTTCCTCTAGGTAGATGAACAAGCTCCCAAGTTGAATTTTTTTGTAAGGCTTCCATTTCAGTATTCATTGCGTTTTTCCACTTTGGGTCTCCAAGTGCTTCCTGCACATTGTTAGGAATGTATACAGCAGATAACTGATTTACAGATAAAGCATATGAGTTAGATAACCTATGAGTGGATACATAATTGTTTATGGGGTACTTAGCCTTAGCCTGTAGGTCAGGTTCATATACTTTCCTAGGAATTCCTTTAGTTGGTCTTAGAGAGTATCTATTTGGAGGTTCTGTTTGAATGTCCAGAGGTGAGAGAGATGTAGTTGGTTCAGACATTACCTCAGTATTGGAAACATGAGGCTGTTCAGGATCATCTCTGGATGAAGAGTTGGTTATTGGAGCTAGTTGTGGGTCTTCAGCTTGTGATTCTATTATTCGGTCTTCAGGGGCTGTATTGGTGCTTGTTGTATCCAAGTTTGGTGTACCTTCAAATGGATTTAAATTTGAGGGAGGAAAAATTTTGAGAAGTACTTCTCCTCCAATTTGAGAAGAGGAGGTCTCCCCCTGAGGAGAAGAATTGATTTCTCCCCCTGAAAAAAAAGGTATCTGTTCATGAAAAGACACATCCAAGGTAACATGTAACTTATGCAAAATAGGATCAAAACATCGATATCCTTTCTGAGTTTCCGAATATCCTACAAACACACATTTTGTAGCACAAGGATCTAATTTGTGACGTAGGACTTTTGGTGTATGAACATAGGCACAACATCCGAAGACTCTAGGCTCTAGATTAGGAACATGAGGAATTAAGAAATGGGATTCAAGTGTTTGTTGAGGTGTTTGAAAATTCAGAACACTAGATGGTGTTCTATTAATCAGATAGGCAGCAGAAACTAATGCCTCTCCCCAAAATCTCTTAGGAACATTCATGCCTAGTAAAGAAGCTCGAACAACCTCTAACAAATGCCTATTTTTTCTCTCAGCTAGGCCATTCTGTTGTGGTGTATACGTGCAAGATGTTTGATGTTTGATGCCATTTTCAACTAAGAAGGAATTAAAATTCTGACTGGTGTACTCAGTGCCATTGTCAGTTTGTAAAATTTGAATTTTAGACTGGTACTGAGTGAGAGTCATAGAGTGGAATCTTTTAAAAACATTCAAGACTTCAGATTTGTGTTTTAAAAGAGTAACCCACGTTAGTCTGGTACATTCGTCAATAAATGTAACAAAGTAATGTGCTTGAGAGAGCGATGATTCCCTAGATGGGCCCCAAACATCTGAGTGAATAACTTGAAAAGGAATAATACTTTTATTGAGACTGGGAAAATAGGGAACACGATGGCTTTTGGCCATTTCACATGTGTTACATTTAAAATCAGACTTATTGAAAGACGAAAAAAACTTGGGAAACAATTTTTCCAAATAAGTAAGGGAGGGATGTCCTAATCTATTATGCCATAACCAGATAGATTGAGCAGCTTTATCAACAGCAGTATTGGAAGACTGGACCGAAAGAGAAACTGATGTCTGAGTTGTCTCCAAGAAGTACAATTTACCACGCCTAACACCATAACCAATTTTCATCCGTGTTGAGATGTCCTGAAAAATACAACAATCAGGGAAAAAAGAAACAGAACATTTCAAGGAGTCAGTGATTCTGGAAACAGATAACAGATTAAATTCCAAAGAAGGAACCACTAGAACAGAATCTAAAGAAATATTTGGAGTTAAAGAAATAGATCCTTGGCCAGTAATCGGGGAGGTATCACCATTTGCTGTGGAGATAAAAGTTTGAGTACAAGGTCCACAATTATGCAACTCAGAGGGATCTCTAATCATATGATCGGACGCACCTATGTCAATTACCCACGCATGATTTCTAGACAATGTGGAAAAAACAACTGGTTCATCAAAATTACCTTGATGAGCAACGAAGGTAGTAGAGGGAACAGAGGAATCAGATTTTGTGGAAGGAGGACCACCAACAGGGATCTTCCGGCGGGGCTGTTTGTTGAAGTCCCACCATTCAGGGTACCCAATAATTTCAAAACACCTTTGTTTTGAATGTCCAGCAGCACCACAATGGGTGCAAGAGAAGTGATTCGATTTTGCAGTAGAAGAGAACTTACGGGGCTTCGAAGCTGTAGATGATGGGAGTGTCAGCAACGCCGTGTTGTCCGAGGCAGGATTAGAAGATGCCATTGTCTGTCTCTGTGTGATCTCGCGACGGACGAACGCATAGGAGCCCTCCAGATCCAGTTTTGGTTCTTTGCGAAGTATTTCGCCTCGAAGATGGTCGAACTCAGAATCCAAGCCACTAAGAAAGATGTGAACCCTCAACCGAGCCATGGCTGAGTGGAGATTAACAATTCCGTCAACGGTAGAGGCCTGAGTATTCGTTCGATGATCGATCTCCTGGAAAATGGCAAGCAGCTCATTGTAATACGTGGCCAGAGGGCGACCTTGCTGTTTGGTGGAGAAGGATCTCTGATTCAGTTCGAAAAGACAGGTTTCATCCGATGCATCATAGTACGTTCGTTTGCAGGCCTCCCAAATCTCAGAGGCAGTCTCCAACCGTAAGAACCGGGTCATCAAAGAAGGGGTCATCGAATCAATAAGCCAGCTTTTGACCCTTTTGTTTTCCGTAACCCAGGAATCGAATAGGGGATCTTCTGGTGACGGTTTAGAGGTTGCTCCGGTGAGATATCCGGTTTTGTTGCGTGCCCCAATCCTCATATCCATCAACTGGTACCACAGAGGGTAATTGGTTTCATCCAGAACGATGGTCACAGGGAAAGAAGAGGAATCTTGTTGGATGATGATGGGGTTAGGATTCGGTGGTGGGATAGTGGCTCTGCTAGGGTTAGAGTTTGGGAAAGTGGTTTCTGTTTCTAAGGAAGTGAGGTTGAGGTTTTCCATCGTAGGTAGGGAAAAAAAAAGAAAAAAGAAATTGTTTGGGGAATTATGGTGGTGGGGAACGTACGGTGGGTTAATGTGAGGATAAGTAATTGTGTGGCTCTTTTGATACCATGTCAAAAATTAAACACCAGTAACAACAATACTATAACATTCATCTTTTTTCATTCATACTCATTCCTCAAGGTGAGGTATTTATAGTCACAAGAGCAGTTACAATCAACCTGCTAATAAATAGGATAAAATAACAACTCATCTAATAATCTAAACGGATATTTACAAAATCATAACAGTCTTACAATAATTTAAGACTAATTTCAGTTACATATTAATTTAAGACTAATTTCAGTTACATATTTTAACATATATATATATATTTTTTTTTCTTCAACCATTTTATATTTTTCATGTGGGTTCATCTACCACTGACCCCAATTAATTTGGGATAAAGGTGATGTTGATGTTGATGTGTTGACTACATTTTTTATTTTTGGGGCCTTTAGTTGGTTAATACTATAGTAGTTAATTGTTGTTAAACTGTTCCCTTTTCTTGAAAGAGCATATGTAGTGGATTTTGATATGGTTTATCTGTTCTTTGACTGGAAAAGAGTTGGTGCATCCAGGAAATAGTACTACATCTGTATCTGTAATTTATGACTACTTCAAGATTCTTATATTGTAATCCAATCCTCACATTTGGAGTGCAATGAGTATATACATCCATATATGTATTTCTAAGGAAACTAACATATAGATTGAGGACGGGTTGTGCGAAATATGAAACCTAAGTGAACTAGAGTTGTGGGTAATCAGAATTTTGTTATCTTGACTAAGTCAAATTGTTTTTGTCGAGACTCCTTTAATAAGATAGCAAGGGAAAAATTGTTGGGAATTCAAGTTTGAGTTAGATGTTGGTGAAGTCGTCCCACATTGGAAAGGAATGAATAAAATAAGAACTATACAAGTGGAAAAGACCCGTATACATAATAATTTCTTAAGATTTTGGGTTAATATGTAGTTACTTTGGCTCCCCCAACCCAACAAAAATCTGGGTAGAATGTGTTATGTAAAAAATGAAATACTTCACTGGAGTGCATGGGCAAGATTTGGCTATATATGCTTCTCCCAAGAATCTGTAAGTGAAATTGAACTAGAACTTTTGTTTAAGTAAAAGTGTATGTTATTGAAGCATACATCATTCCCAGTCTTTTGTTTTCCCCCCATTTAAATTTTGGTTATTGAAGACCTTAAATCCAAGTGTCATTCCTGTTTCTTACCTTGTCAAGCATGTCAATGGAGATATCCTGGCTACCTCTTTAAATACATAACTCATAAAACGAAAAAGTTGAGTTTGGTTATGCTACAATTTTTAATAATAGATGGAAAAATGATACAATATTGAGAAATGATGACGTTATGCAATGAAATTTTATCAAAATTGTTATCATTGTTCATGCATTGTTTCTCTTACTATAGTAGTATTCTCTTACTCTCGCCTTTCTCTGTATTTTCTTTATTATGCAGAACTGTGGTCAATCTTCCGGTCTGAAGTTCATTACAATTCACCGTATGAAATTCGAGGTTTGTTCACCATAAAACTCGATCCTTCCTTAGATTTGAACTTCAATTACTTTTGGGGTATTATGAGTCTATTAATTATTTATTTACCATCTTGTCTTTGTTTTAGATGCACCAATCCAGCATAAACCAAGGCGGAAACACTGGTTGTTCTAGGAGAGGTAGCTATAGGCATTAAGGTCATAAGATTAGTGCTGTGTATACATGCATTCTGTATCATTTGTTAGGTAAGGGAAAAGGTCCACAAAACTCCCTTTCAAGGCTTTGGCAAGTAGACCTCTGAACTTTCAATTGACAATTGACTCCTTTCAAATTTGGATCATATCTTAATATTTACCACTTATCTTTGGTACTACCTTCACACTATTTCAACCACTCTATATCCATTGGATCTTTCGGTGATCAGCTCCTTCCATGTTGCAAAAAATGTCTAAAAATTAGTCATCCTTTATGAATACATAGTAGCATTTATACATTATTCATTGAGGAAAAATATCCAAAAAGGAAAATTGAAAAATCTATGTGCCAAAGTATGAAAGATGAAGTAGGTTGTGGAGATTTTTTTTCATATAGATAAAGGGATTCTATTTTCTCATGTTGTAGGAGATAGTTATCTCCTATTATAGACACATGATGTGGTGGGGCACATCACCTATTAAAAAAAAAAGAAAAAAAATAGTGACACAACTTTTGATGTGAGACAACATGAGATAGTTATCTCATATAAAATGAGACAATAATTTCCCATAGATAAAAGCAGAGGATGACCAAGGTGGAGAAATCCCTTGTTTTTTTTTCCCATACTATTCTTTACAGTTATGATGCCTTTTATCGGGGGAGAATTATTCGGTATGATTTGTATTTTTTTTTTTGCTTTGTAAAGCAAACTGTGTATTGATTGACTAGATTTTCAAAACTGTTTGAACCGTGTTAAGCCCCCACCCCCGCAACAAAAAAATAAATAAACCCACATCCCATGTAAGTAGTATAAATAAAGGAGATTTTACCCAAAAAAAAAAAAAAAAAAGATTACTTGGATGGTTTTTTTTTTTTTTTTTAAAAAAAATTATTCTTATGTTACATGTGATAAATTTCTCTCCTACACACCGTTCGATAATTGTGCCAACTTTTTTTTTTCAGGTGGTGGAGTCCATAAATTTATCTTCATGACATGAGATAACTTATTTCCTTTAATATGAGATTAATAAAACCCCATTTTTTTAGCTAAAAGTTGTTGTTTTTAGAAGAAAAAAAAATTACTTATACTACAAAGTCTATTTGGATATCTGTTTTGAAAAAAAACATAAATCACAAAAAGTTAAAAAAATTATTTGTTTTAAGCTATAATTTTTAGCTTTTAAATAAAGTATAATTCAAAAGTCAATTTTTTTATATCAAATATTTTTTAAAAATCTAAATAGCTTTAATTTTTTTTTAAAAGAAATACTTCTAAAATAAGTATAAAAAGTTTTTTTTTACAAGTTAATTCAAATGGTAGGACCAGTGGCTTGGAGATTATATTCTTTAATGATCAAAGATTACTATATCTTCTGAAATGATAAACGAAGTCTTTGTTTGGTCCTGGGTTTTCCAAAAAAAGAAATACAAATATAAATGAAATAAGAAAAAAAATGTAAGGGTTCCACTTGTGTAATGTCAACGCATTTGTAGAACTACTTTGCTGAATGAGTGACGTTGCCTAAATGGCTTATTTTAGACATGTTTAAGATAATTATGCCTCGCTTATTTTGTTTTGAAACAAGTTATTAAACCGTCATTTAATTGACTGGAAAAAGATCATTAAATTGTACTTGAGACAACTACATAGATTGTACGAAATAATTGAGACTTGAACGAAGAAAGCTGAGGAAAAAGCCCGAGAGTCATAAAATCTCTTGGGAGATTATTTTTGGTACATAGTGTTAGCACCCAATTATATATATTAATATTATATTATTTTATGTTATTTAAGTGTCTTTGGGCTGTTAATTAGTGTTTTTGCAGGTAAATTAAGCCCAATTGAGTTAAGTAAAGACCCATGTTAAAAACAAAGGTAAGAAGTGAAAATGATAATATTTGGCTTGTTACTTACCTGTTTTATTTATTTTTTTTACCTTCAGCTCACTTAAAAAAGAAGCAGCATATGGAGAAAAAGGAGGGAGCAAATCTGAACCATTGGATGAAAAAGAAATGGATGGCTATGATACAAAGAGACTTTTCTGAGTAGTTTTTAGAAAAAGAAGAGGATATATCAGATTCAGATATTAGATATTAGATAGAAAAAAAAGTTTAGTCTGAGTATAGTTTTCGTTTACTTTTGCTTTTTGAGAAAAGATTCTGAGTTTTGTGGTTTCTTGAACGCGAGCATCTTCTTCCAAGATCCTGATCTCGGAGTGCATTAACAACGCATCTTCAAGGGAGAGGATCAAGGATCTGCATGCGAAGCTTTCGGTTTTCACACTCCTGCAGATTGTTCATCAGTAGATCTAGTTTAGGGTCCTGATGCTTGAAGGACCGGATCTTCATTACTGAAATTTGGTAATGCATGTTCCTTACTTTTCGGATATTGTAAATTTTCTGTCAATGGATTTCTAAGTTCTTTTCTTTTCTGGGTATGTTAAAATGATTGGATGAATATTTCTTGATGTTCTTCGTTATTGTTTGTATTTTCTCACTTGATTGATTCTTTAACTTTTCAACTCAAGAGATTCATGGGAATGAAACTTGAGTTTTTCAACAGAAATAATTTGGGAAATGCGTTTCTGTTAAGAGTCAATTGAACCCTTTTGGATTAGGGATAATCAAAGGTGATTTCTGATAATTTGTCCAGAAAGATTTAGGAACCTTTGGAAAAAGATCTTCTTGAATCTTAATGTTGATTCTGGGAAGTTTCAATTAAACTCGTTGTAGTACTTCAGAAATTGAGATAAACTCGCTGTAGCTTTGAACGAAATTTGCAGGAATGCAAATACTTTTGTGTCATCCATGATTTTAAATATACCCAGAAGCCTTTTTACATTGATAAACACTTCTTTGCTTTTAGATCATATTTTGATAATTGAATAAGAATACAAAAATTCTCTTTTTTTACAAAAAAACAATTCAACTCCAATTGCAGAATTTTTAATTCAGATTAATAAAAAGAAAAATAATTCAACATGTTCCCTGAGAACGATAACTCTTTTCTTAGGAAAATATACCTCTAAACAAATGGCGCCGTTGCCGGGGAACGGTGTTTGATTTTATTTTCTTTTTGTGATTCTGTTTTAGCATTCTTGATAAATATTTTCTTTATTCTTTATTCTTTCTTACGTATTTTCCTTGTTATCTACTGACTCCAATTTCAAGTTCTTGATAGATTCTTGCAGAACTCAATTTTGATTTCAGTAACCAGCAGTATCACACGTTTGCTGCTGAATTCTTGAAGATGGCAGAATCGAACCATGGATCTGTTAATGGAGAAAACATCAATGGGGATGCCAACCATGCTCTAGTTGTGGTGGATGAAGAGCTTCCCATTGCTGAATATGCTATTCCAACACTTGATGGAGTAATTCCTGGTATAGTCCAACCAGGAGTGGAGGGGAATTTTGATCTCAAACCAGGGATGATACAGCTGCTGCAATCCATGAGTCAATACCATGGATTACCTAAGGAAGACCCCCACAAGCATATCACAAAATTCATGAAAATCTCTGACACATTTTCTGTTCATGGAGTGTCCACAGATGCCATGAGGATGAGGCTGTTTCCCTTCTCTCTAGCTGGAGCAGCAGAAGAATGGGTAGAAGATTTGCCTGCACAGTCCATCACCACATGGAAGGAGCTTGGAGAAGCCTTCCTTATGCGATTCTTCCCACCCACAAAGGTGTGTGATTTGAGGGATGACATCACAGGGTTTAGACAGTATGTTGATGAGTCAATCCATGAGAGCTGGACTAGGTTCAAGGGGCTGATGAAAAAGTGTCCTACCCATGGTCTTCCTAAGTGGGCCACCATTCATATTTTCTATAGAGGATTGAGTCACCAAGGCAAAACTCATTTGGATGCTACTGCCAATGGAATGTTTTTGTTGAAAAGGTATCCAGATGCTTTTGAAACACTTGAGAGGATAAGCCAAAACAGTTGCCAATGGCCTGAACAAAGAGATGAAGCTCAAAAGAAGGCAGCTGGACTTTATGAAGTAAGTGAAATCACTTCCATGGCAGCTGAGATGGCAGCTTTGCATAACACTGTTAAGGTTTTAGTCAAGCAAATGGCTGAGACCAAACAACAACCACCTGCTCAAGTGGCTGCAACCACACCAATCTGCTCACTTTGCCATGATGCCCATTTTTTTGAAGAATGCCCAAGTAACCCCTCTTCAGCCTTCTATGTTGGTGACTACAACAGAAACTACAACAATAGAGGAAATTTTAACCAAGGAAAATGGCAGCAACAAGGTGGAAATTTTGGCCAAAATCAAGGCCAAAATTTTTCCCAAAATGTTGGAAATAGAAATCAGAATCAACCTTTCCAAGGAGGGCAACAACCCTATCAACCAAAAGTTCCATTTCCACCAGGTTTTAACTCACAAATGCCCCAAGATCAGCAAGGGCAATCTAATGCAGAAACTCAGCCTCTTCCAAATGATCAATGGTCAAATCGGATGTTGAAAAATCATGAGGCCATGCTTCAAAGTCATGGAGCAATCTTGAAGAGCTTAGAGACACAAATGGGGCAGATTGCATCCTCTCTTAGCAATAGACCAGTGGGAACCCTTCCTAGTGATACTGAAGCACCAAGGAAAGAGGGAAAGGAATTTTGTCAGGCTCTCCATTTGAGAAATGGAAGAGAGGTTGAACAACCAGAGCATGTTATTAGGCCTTCTACCTTGAGGAAGATGGCAGAACAAGATGTTCAACAAATTGAAGAAGAGGAAGAGCCTAATGTAATTGAAGTGCAAAATCCAGAAAACAACAAGGAGCAGGGTGATTTGGGCAAAACAGAAAAATCAGCACCTAAATCAAAGGGGCCAGCCAAACCTATGCAGAAAGATGATGGCAATTCACCAAGATCAAGGGCAAGGCAGATTCCTTTTCCACAAAGACTTCAGAAACAGAACCAGGAGAAGCACTTTAAGAGGTTCTTAGACATCCTCAAGCAACTCCAGATAAACATTCCCTTTGTGGAGGCCCTTCAACACATGCCAAGCTACATCAAATTCATGAAGGACATCCTATCAAGGAAGAGGAGAATAGAAGAGTTCGAAACAGTGGCACTTACCAAAGAATGCAGCAGCATTGTCTCTACAAAAGTGCCTCCTAAAATGGAGGATCCAGGTTCTTTCACTATTCCATGTGTTATAGGAGATAGGTATATTGGTAGAGCTTTATGTGATTTAGGCTCTAGCATTAATTTGATGCCTGCTTCTATTTTTAAGCAATTAGGAATAAAATCTGCACCCACAACATTAACCCTCCAATTAGCTGATAGGTCCATTGTATACCCTGAAGGTAAGGTGGAAAATATTTTGGTAAAAGTGGACAAATTTATTTTTCCAGCTGACTTCATAATCCTTGATTGTGAAGTTGATGAAAATATTCCTATTATAGTAGGAAGACCATTCTTAGCTACAGGGGGTGCAATGATAGATGTTAAAAAAGGAGAGTTGACAATGAGGGTTAATGATGACACTATGACCTTTAGTGTTTTTAAGGCCATGAAATATGTAGATGATGATGTTGATGATTGTTCTGCTATATCTGTAATTGATAATTTGGTTGCTGCCCATTTTCAAGAAAATTTTGAAATAAATAACTCTGTCTGTGATTCTGCCATTTTTGAATTTTATGAAAATAATGCATCTGATCATGATCATGCATGTGCATTGAAGTCTTACCCAACTAAGTTCTTTGGTGATAAACATTTTGAGTCTCTTGAACTTCATGAGAGAATCACCAAACCTCTTAAACCTTCCATTGTGGAACCACCTGAAGTGGAGTTGAAAGAACTCCCAACTCACCTTAAATATGCTTTTCTAGGAAGAGACAATACTCTCCCTGTCATTGTAGCAGCTGCCCTTAAAAATAATGAGGAAAATCAGCTCCTGAATGTACTAAAAAATCACAAAAGAGCCATTGGTTGGACCATGGCTGATATTAGAGGAATTAGTCCTACTTTCTGTATGCACAGGATAAGGCTAACAGATGAGAATGCCAGTTCTATTGAGCCTCAAAGAAGGCTCAATCCAACCATGAAAGAAGTGGTCAAAAAGGAAGTAATTAAATGGTTGGATGCTGGTGTGATATATCCTATTTGTGATAGTAGTTGGGTTAGCCCTTTGCACTGTGTCCCAAAAAAGGGAGGTATCACAGTTGTGCTCAATGACAAGAATGAGCTCATTCCAACTCGAACCATAACCGGTTGGAGAATTTGTCAGGACTTTAGGAAATTAAATGCTGCTACTAAAAAAGACCATTTCCCCTTACCCTTCATAGACCAAATGCTTGACAAGCTTGCTGGCCAAGAATATTTTTGCTTTCTTGATGGGTATTCTGGTTATAACCAGATACCCTTAGCTCCAGAAGACCAGCACAAAACAACATTCACATGTCCATATGGCACATTTGCATTTAGGAGAATGTCTTTTGGCCTTTGTAATGCTCCTGCCACCTTTCAAAGGTGCATGACTGCAATTTTTAATGACATGATTGATGAATATGTAGAAGTCTTCATGGATGACTTTTCTGTATTTGGAAATTCATTTGAAAAATGCTTGCTGAATCTGTCTAGAGTTTTACAGAGATGTGAGGAGACTAATTTGGTTTTGAATTGGGAGAAATGCCATTTTATGGTGCAAGAGGGTATAGTCCTAGGCCATAAGGTTTCAAAATCTGGTTTAGAGGTGGATAAGGCTAAGATTGCACTCATTGAAAAGCTACCTCCACCTAGAGATGTCAAGGGAATAAGAAGCTTCTTAGGCCATGCAGGGTTTTATAGAAGATTTATAAAGGATTTCTCTAAGGTAGCTAAGCCCTTAAGTAGCTTATTGGAGGTTAATAAACCCTTTAATTTTGATGAGCCTTGCTTGAAGGCTTTTGAAGAGTTAAAAACCAAACTGATTTCAGCCCCCATAATTGTGGCACCAGATTGGTCCTTACCTTTTGAGGTGATGACTGATGCTAGTGATTGGGCTCTAGGTGCTGTGCTAGGGCAGAGGAAGGATAGGATTTTTCATTCCATTTATTATGCAAGCAAGGTCTTGCAAGGTGCCCAATTGAACTATACCGTGACTGAAAAAGAGCTCCTTGCAGTGATATTTGCATTTGAAAAATTCAGGAGCTATTTGTTTGGGGTAGAGGTAATTGTACACACTGACCATTCTGCAATAAAATACTTAATGGAAAAGAAAGATAGCAAACCAAGGCTTATTAGATGGATGTTACTCCTACAAGAATTCCAAGTAAAAATTGTAGATAGGAGTGGCACCCAAAATCAAATAGCTGACCATTTGTCTAGGCTTAAGTCCAATAAAACAGAGCAAGATTCTGCACCAATCAGGGACATGTTCCCTGATGAGTCTTTATTAGCCTTAAGCTCCTCAAACACCCCTTGGTATGCTGACTTTGCCAATTACTTGGCAGCAGGTGTGATGCCTGATGATTTGAACACACATAAAAGAAAGAAATTTCTCCATGATGTGCAATTTTATTTTTGGGATGATCCACATTTATTTAAAAAATGTGCTGATCAGGTTTTGAGAAAATGTGTTCCAGAATTGGAGCAAAACCAAATTTTGCACAGCTGCCACAATTCTCCATATGGAGGACATTATGGTGGGGTAAGGACTGCTGCAGCCAAGGTGTTGGAATCTGGCTTTTATTGGCCAAGCATTTTTAAGGATGCCTATACAATAGCTAGTAAGTGTGATAGGTGTCAGAGGACTGGCAATATCACACGTAGGAATGAGATGCCTCTAAATCCTATTCTTGAGGTTGAAGTGTTTGATGTGTGGGGGATAGATTTCATGGGTCCCTTTCCTCCTTCAAATGGTAATAAATACATTCTTGTAGCTATAGACTATGTATCCAAGTGGGTGGAGGCAGTGGCCTTACCCACTAATGAAACCAAAACAGTGTGCAAGTTCCTAAAGAGCTACATTTTTACAAGGTTTGGTACACCTAGATGCATAATTAGTGATGGAGGCAGCCACTTCATAAGTAGGCAGTTTGAAAGCCTCCTAACTAAATATGGTGTCAAACATAGGGTGGCAACACCCTACCACCCACAAACAAGTGGTCAGGTGGAGGTTACTAATAGGGAGATTAAGAAAATTTTGGAAAAGGTAGTTGGTCCTTCTAGAAAGGACTGGTCACTAAAGCTAGAAGACTCCCTGTGGGCATATAGAACAGCCTATAGAACTCCAATAGGTTGCTCACCATATAGACTCATTTTTGGCAAGGCATGTCACTTACCATTAGAGTTGGAATACAAGGCCTATTGGGCTCTTGCAAGGCTGAATATGGATTACAAGGAATCCTCAGAGAATAGGTTGCTTCAGTTAAACAACTTAGATGAATTTAAAATGAACTCATATGAAAATGCTAAGTTGTACAAAGAGAAAATGAAAAGATGGCATGATAATCTAATTCAGGAAAGATGTTTTGAACCAGGCCAAAAAGTGTTGTTGTTTAATTCTAGGCTTAAACTTTTTCCTGGAAAACTGAAGTCAAGATGGTCTGGCCCCTTTGAAATTGTGGAAGTTTTTCCACATGGGGCAATAGAGATTCAATGTGCCAAAGATGGTCGAAAGTTCAAGGTAAATGGCCAGAGACTGAAAATCTATCAAGGTGAGCCTATAATCAGAGACAAGGCAATTGTTCCTCTGGTAGAGCCTTCTTAACTGTCCATGTTTTGTTGCAGTAGATTTTAATTAGTTAGTTAGAATGTTTTGTTTGTTTTGAGTTATTTTGCTCAAGTTTACATGAATCTGTAGTTTGTCATATAGGTGTTCTGTAGACATGCTACGTAGAAGTTTTTTTTTTTCAAAGCTGTCATGTATCAGTGTTGT